>JBAIZL010000001.1:354137782-354412782 GCA_036971475.1 Prosapia bicincta | reverse complement strand
TACTATTCTCTTGTCTCTTGAGAAGTTTTCACCCTGAAACACTTCAAACACAAGTCAATTAGCAATTTATTAGTCACTTTTGTTTACACTAACTTTTATTTTGTCAAATTACACATTATTCACCACACTGATGGCTGTCATTTCCTTTATATATTTACCACGTCAATTTCATTTTATACTAGTTATGGCTTTAAAAACAATGACTTGCAATTAAAAACCTAACTAATCTTACAATACTATTTTTTAAACATATTCCATTTATATCTTACGTATTACGTATTATTGTGTCAGCTGTGGAAGTACAGTTTATCAAGTTTAATTTGTTTATTTTCCGATAAACCTTTCATAGCGGCTAACTATTGCGTGGATTCTACATTCCAAACTACCTGCAAGGTCAATGAGCTGGCTTGTAAACATTCTAATAAAGTACGACAACAATTCTACTTATCATATTAAATGGGACGAACCTTGCCTTTTAAATTCTCTATCTTTCTATTGTATAATTTATAAGACTGGCTTGTGTCTAGATTATCGAAGTCCACTTGATAACTCTTGATTGCTTCTGATTTTAATGCAAAGTTTCTTATTGTTGCGACCTTGATCGTTAGTACACAAGTTTTCCTGTTTTATATTGTACAGTGATAGTCTGATCTAACGACCCACTATTTCATGCACACAAATTTCTTGTTTGATTTTGCAAAGGTCTGACCGCGTATTTGTTGTACAAGTTATTAAGATTCGCCTGCTATCTTCCTGATTGTTGCTTGATTTAACCCGCTTGTTTGATTTAAGCAGTGGATGTAGCTCGCCAATGTTTGCTCAGTACACAAACTTCCTGACTAATACTTTTGTAATGTTGATTTAGTTATTAAATAGTTTGTTTTAGATTTTAAACATTTGTCCCTTTACAAACAAGTAGCTAATCTTAAAGTCTAGATTTAGCCTTATTCAACTACTGCTTATTCTTGTTTTTACATTAAATCAGTTTATTAATCATTCTGACAATTTGATTCCTGCCTAATTTAGCTTATCGCTCGCGTACTGGTTCTATTATTGCAGCAATATTCTAATTTGGCATTTCTGTACTTTTAGGATTATGATCGGTGTAAAGTTCAGATTCTAGAATCCCTTTACTCGTCATAACGCTTCTTAATGTTTTTAGTATCATATACAATTTTACAGAATACATTACAAGATATTTTATAATTGTTAACACAGTTGATTTGATTAACTGTAACAAATCAAGTTATTGTTCCTGAGTTTATTTCATATCCCTTAAACATTTCTCTTTAAACATTTTTGGAATTTCCGTAGAACATCCTATTGACATTGTCCTGTTTTAAATACCTTTAGGTACGTCCGGCTTATTTGGCTGCAAGGAATGTTTTTATAAACTCGTTCCCCGCTCGTCCACCGGATATTTCCTTGCGGCTGTGTTTACAAACACAAGTGATTGCCCTTAACCTTGAGCTTTTGTTTACATTTGTTCAACTTGGTGGGTCTTTCATTCAAACATCTGAATATTTTATTATGAATTATTTCAACCTAGACAATTCTGGTTTATTTAAAGTACAGCGGTTATTTATTGGTACTGCCTTTCTTAATAGTATTTAGTTTTAAAATATTTTTTACTCATTCATAAAACTTTTTAATATCTTTTATGTCATAGATGCCTCGGATTTTATCTGTAACCATGTTCGCAATTTCATAGGTTTTTCGACCCATTTTCCTTTTAATTTTATAAGGACCTTGGTACCTTAACAACAGCTTTTCTGTCTCATTCTTAGACACATCTGATCTATTGTGCCTAGTGATTAGGACTAAATCGCCCGGTTGAAATGACGTTTCTCGGCAGTTTATATTTTTCATAGCAGCCCGTCTTTCTCCCACTGTCCTTATACGATCGAATACATTTTGTAATGTTTGTCTTTGTGTCGCTTGTTCCGCATTTCTACAATCATCTGGCAGAAATCTCTCCCATATATATATCGGTACTTCCCCATGGTGTACCTGGATAGGTGAATATCCAGTTACTTCATGGGGAGTTATGTTAATTACCTGTTCCATATATGGCAGATATCTCATCCATGATGACTGCGCTTCATGGCAATAGGTCCTAAGAATCCTGCCCAGATCTCGGTTTATCCTCTCGGCATGGTTTACCTGTGGATGCCTGACCGGAATTAATGTATGCTCAACACTGTTGTCGCGCATCCATAAATTCCATTGTCGGGACGTAAAGGCCGATCCGAAATCTGAGAGTATTCGCCTAGGCTTCCCTATTGTCTGAAAATAATGCGACAGCTTGGCGATTGTACTCGTCGTATTTGGGCGCTTAACTGCATATAATTTTACTAATTTCGAGAATACATCTACAACAACTAAAATGTGCCTTGCACCTCCTGTGCTCCGGGGCAAAGGTCCTAAAAATCGACAGCAACAATCTCTCCCGGCTGTTGTGTTAAAATGGGTTTAGTCCTTGCTTGCAAATATCGATTTGTTACTTTTGCAAACTGGCAGATCCGACATTTCCGAATGACATCTATGACTTGTTTATGTATATTTTTAATGTAAACATGTTTGTTTATCATTTTGACAATTTTATTTCTACCTAAATGTGCATATTGTTTGTGTACATGCTCTATAAATGGAACGATATTTTGCTTTGGCATCACAACCTTCGTTCTATTGTTTACAATTTTACATAATATATTGTTACATATTTTATAATAATTAAACTGATTTATGTGATTTATTATATGAGAAAGTTCAGGTTCTTGCTCCTGGACTTGTCTCATTTCTTTAAACATCTTTTGTATTATTGTAGGGCATTCTACCTTAATTTGTCCTATTTTAACTACATTTAATCCCTTTTGCCCGCTATTATTTCCTATATTACTTTGATACATCCGACTTATGGTGTCGCAAGGAACGTTTTCTTTACCTGGACAGTGTCTCATTTTTGGCTGATATTCCTGTATCGCGAGAATCCACCTAGTTATGCGTGCATTGGTATAGTTGCATGAATAGAGAAACTTTAGTGCTTTGTTGTCTGTAATGATAGTTAATGGGGCCCCTACTATCAATGGCCGAAACTTCTTTAGGCCATGCACTATTGCCAAAAGCTCCTTTTCGCACACTGTATACCCTAATTCCGCGTGTTTCAGTGTTCTCGATACAAATCCAATTACTTGTAACCTGCCCTGTTGGTCTTCCTGGTACAGCTGACTTGCTATAGCGTTATCGCTCGCATCAGTTTGTAAAAACGTTCCCCGACCTTCCACCGGATGTGTCAAAGTAACTGCTTCCACAAACAGGTTTTTTACATTCCTAAATGCATCTTGCATTTCTATATCCCAAACCCAGGGTTGTCCCTTTCTTAATAGCTTCAACAGGGGTGAAGTTTCTCGGGCGTATTGACTTGTGAATCGCGAATAATAATTCACAAATCCTAAGAATGATTGTAGTTGTTTCTTATTCTTAGGACTAGGAAAATCGCGAATCGCTTGGAGCTTATCTGGGTCAGTTTTTACCCCTTTCTGGTCAAAAATGTACCCTAAAAACTTCACTTCCTGTTGGCAGAACAATGTCTTATTGGGATTTATTGTTAAATTTCCCTCCCTGAATTTGGAAAATATTATACGCAAGTGCTCGAGGTGTTCTTCAAATGTCTCCGATAGACATAACAAGTCGTCAACATAGGCTAATATGTTGTCGCTTAACTCCACGCCAAGTGTCAAATCGACTGTTCTTACTAGGGCCGCTAGAGAATTCTGTAACCCGAATGGAACGACCTTAAAATTGTACACCTTATTGTCGAATAAAAAGCCGGTATATTTCTTGGAATCGTGTGTCAATGGCACTTGCCAAAAACTCGATGTCATATCAATTTTTGAAATATACCGTTTATTCCTTCCTTTCCTTAGGATGTCGTCTATACTAGGTGCACTTTCATAATCGGGTACAGTTATCTCGTTTAACTTCCTAGCGTCTAAACAAAGTCGAACCGTATTGTCTGATTTTATGACAACAACCATTTGATTAACATACGGCGTCCTTGACCTCTCAATTATGTCATATCGGAGCATTTTGTCGATTTCCTCCTGAACCTGTTTGCGGAAGTTCATTGGAATAGGATAGTTCCTGTTCACAAAAGTTGTGCCTTCCTTAATTTTGAGCGCATGTTTATATTTATTGGATCTACCTGGTTTTTCATTAAACACGTCTGAATAATTGTTTATCAATTCTTGTAACTTCAACATTTCTTGTTCGTTTAATATGCAATGATTATTTGTATTTTCCAATTTAATCGTATTTAGTTTAAGATACGTTTTACGCGTTCTGGTTTTCTTTCGGCGTTTTGTGTTACGCCATTGTGCGTAATTCCTGTATTTTATTTTTATTTTTGATTTATTTTTACTTGGTTTATTTTGATAATTTTTATACTGGTGAGATTTACTTTTAAATTTATTTTTAGCAAACAATTTGGACTTCGTTTTCAAGCAAGATTGATTAGAATTAAAGTGCTTTGGAATTCTTGTTAAGTCTAACGGATTTGTTTCCCGACAATTAGGTCTTTCCCTAACTTGTTGGGATTTTATTTGTTTCGGCTTGTAGCCATTTTTATTTAATTCGTTGAATCCTCCCTCGTCATTAATTAATTTGTTTGTTGTAGGCTTGGTTAACCCATTTTTTGCTTTGTTTAATCCCGTTAGCTTACTTGATTCCGTTCTTTCACAGTTTAATAATTCACTCTTCCTCGAATTTTCGCACAATTTGTTATTTAAATTTTTGGTAACCTCGTTCTTAACTTTATTCGTTGACAATTGTTTTGATTCTATTCTTTGTTCCCCGCTTGTATCGGTGGAACATTTTACATTTTTAGTCATATTTTTGTTTCGTATTTGTTTATTTTTTAGTTTGTCATCGCCTAACTCGCACAAGGACCCATCTTCCTGATCCTTGCCCGTGAACAGCCCCTCCTGTTCGCTATTCACTATCGGGCACTCCAATGTCGGCTCTCCAGGTGTTAATTTGCCGTCGTTAATTTGCCCGTCTATATAAGACGAACCTATTGTATTTATTTCCTGTTCCCCGCTTGTAACGTCGGAACATATTACATTTTTGTTAGTATTTTTGTTTGTTATTTTATTAATTTTATTACATCCTATTTCTTGTTTTATATTATTTTTATTATTATTCGATACAAGAAACTCCTGGTGCAGCAGATATCCATCAATTTCATACGTCATGAACGATCTCTCCATGTTTATCCGGGCTTTTAACGCACACAAAGTATTTGCTCCCAAGATGAGGTCAACCCGTAGATTGTCCACAATCAAGAAAACAAATTCCTTTGTGTGTCCGTTTAATGTTAGAGGTAGCATCGTTTGTAATTTGACTCGTTTACAGGTTGACCCTAATGCTGTGACTATCGCTACGTTAGCTATAGGTAGCTCATAGAATAAATTCCCGTTTTGCTTTAGGGCTATGTATTTTTCTGTTTTAATCACAGACATTTGGGCACCTGTATCAACTTGTGCAATTAACTTATGGTCTTTAATTTCGCACTCTATCACTGGACACTGGTCTATATCCTCCAGTTTTACAACCGAGTCAATTCTTTCCTCTAACAAATCGTCCCTAATAGACATGGAAAAACCGCCTAGCCTGATCTTATTATGATGGTAAACCGGCTTTTCCTTCGGTCTCTCGCTCTGAATTATTTTTGGTTTCTTATTGCTTCGGATCTCTAACCTGGTTAACTTATCTCCCTGATTGTTGCCAGAGATCCCCATATTTAGTTTTTTGGCTTGTGGTCGCTTGGTCCGGGGATAGGCGATTTAGGATGAGGGTTTTTAGGATACTTGGTCTCTTGGTATTTTGCGGTATCACCATGGGACCTTGGGTTAGGGTTAGGTTGTTGGTTTGGAGCAACCTGCCTCTGTTGACTTCTTTGAGCGATCCCATTACCATTTCCGTTGTCAGTAACGCTGTCTAGCTGTTGTAGGAAAACTATCGCTTGTTTGATGTTACTTGTGGGGTTCCCCACACTAGCTAGCTGAACGTTACTCCCAAAGTGTTTCATTAACATGAAAATTAGATGGTTCTCTGGGATTATCGGGTCTAAGTTTTTCGCCCTGTTTACCATCATAATAAAATACTCTGCCATAGAGTATGGTCCATTATTATGGTAGCGCCCTTGATTTATCTGTCTGCGTACCCTATCCTGCTGGCGATAACTCCAGAAATGCTCCGTGAATTCCTGCCTGAATTCAGAATAAGTTTCTGTATTGTTCTTTATGGCTTTCCACCATGCATCCGCTGCCCCTTTCAAATATCGCTCTACAATTCTTAATTTTGCAGTCTCGTTCATAGTATTGTCTATTTCAGAAAATAGATCTTCTATTTCCCCTAGGAATGTCATTGGATCTTCCTTGTCATTCCCCCAGAACTCAATCCTACGGTACGTAGCCTCCCCGTTCCTGTCTATTACCCTTGGTAAGCAAACTTGTGTTACTATTCCCGCTCCAGCTGTTTGCTTTACCTTTGCGACTTGTTGCTTTACCGTTTTAATGTCCTCTTGGATATCCTGTACTTTCTCGTTTAATTTAGCCGTTTTTGTTTCCGTTTTAGTTTTTAGTCTCTCAATTTCTGTCTCATGTTCGCTTAACTTTTCATATATATGACTTGTCTTAGTCTCATTTTCTTTTTGATAGTCTTCGAATTTTGACTGGAAAGCCTCCCATAAATGTCGTCTTTCCATTTTCTCTTCCTCCCTCCATTGTTTTTCTCTGTCTTCTCTCTCCTTCTCCTTTTGTTTTTCTCTGTCTTCTCTCTCCTTCTCCTTTTGTTTTTCTCTGTCTTCTCTCTCCTTCTCTCTCTGTTTTGCTTCCTCCCACTCTTTCTCTCTCAATTGTTTCTCTTCCTCTCTCCATTGTTTATCTTTGTCCTCTCTCTCCTTCGCCCTTTGTTCTGCTTCCTCTCTCAATTGTTTCTCCTCCTCTCTCAATCGTTTCTCTTTTTCTTCTCTCTCCTTCGCTCTTCGTTCCGCTTCCTCTCTCCATCGTTTTTCTACCTCCTTCTCTTTCTCTCTCAATTGTTTCTCCTCCTCTCTCAATCGTTTCTCTTCCGCCTTCTCTTTCTCTCTCAATTGTTTCTCTTCCTCTCTCAATCGTTTCGCTTCCGCCTTCTCTTTCTCTCGCTCTTCTTTGTCTTTTTCCTCCTTTGCCTTGAAATAGGCCATCAATTTATCTATCTCGGGTTTTGACATTTTGATTTACTATTTAATATTCAATTATTTATTTATGTACTTATTCCTTTCTTTTTGATTTGGTTTAGGCCAGATGGTTCCTACCCGCTCTTTCGACTAAATCTTTATTCAAATTTATTTATTTATTTATTTTATTTTTACGCTCTTGGATTTGTTCAATTTATATTATTAAAAATTTAATTACATTATTTAAAACATTTTGACTTCATTTATTTAAACTATCTCGATTCATTTCTATTATTTAATTATTCAATTTTGATATAGGGAACCTGTTCAAAGGCCCTACCGTCCGGGCGCCAATTCTGCAACGTCCCCCCACCTCACCTCTCTTCTACCGTCCCTACCACCGCAGCACTACGCGGTCGTTTGTTGTTGTGTTGTTTAAATCCTTTCTTGCAGAATACTAAAATTTAATTGTTTACAAGAAAACATATTTATAAACAACCAAAAACTCTGCCTATCACCCTGCTGGTAAAACCGTGCTAAACTCCCAGAGTTAAGTGTATGTTTCCTGCTCGTAGGGCCAAACCCACAACAAGCCTATTCCCGCTGACTACTATTTAAAGTACATATAAACCCTCCTAAATAAGTTTATCAATTGTGTATGGTCTAAGTATAGTCACACATGTCAAATTAATAGTCAGCTGGAAAGAAACACATTTAGAATAATACACATAAAAAACACAGAGTCTTACCACCTGATGATGATCTGCAGAAACAGCAAGGGAACGTGCAAAATATGATTGTGTTTAAAAATACCTATTTTAAAAGGCTCCTGTGTCCTCTTAAACACAATCTGCCAGTAGATAAATCTCTGGACTTTTATTACAAAAAACCAACTAATCTTTAGACTAGCTCATGAAATTAGTAGAGAGAAACTCTTTAAAACATTAGGCTTTATCTATTGTCATTTAATGAAATTTAATTAAATTTGTTTACTGATTTGATAATCATTTCTATATTAGTTGGAAAAAGCTAAACAGTTTTTATTAGTTATTTGACACAGGATGGAATGCAAATAATCTTGATTTTTATGACATATTTAACTCTATTTATTGAAATAAAAAAGAAAATTTATCCTTTAAAGTATTACACAATTATATTAGCAAAACAATTCACTGAGTTACTTCTTGTTTCTTATGCTTTAAAAAATTATACTTTGCATATAGATTGACAACATAGACATAACATGAAATTATTTTCAAAATTACACATAATAATATTTTATCTCCTATATGGAATTGGTAAATTCATATTTTATGACCTTTAATTTTTAAATTTATAATATTCGAAAATTTCTCATTTTCTTTAAATAAACGGCTTATGGCCAAAAACCTTTTGTAATTTTAATATTCATTATTTTAAATATTCTGAGCACATAAATTCATTTACTTAGCATACAATTTATTAAAATTTTATAAAGAGTGAAGTCATTGTTTTAAGCTTGCAAATTTGTTTGAATTTAATAAAATTAACTAACTAAATTTGACGTGACTGATTTCGAATAAAGAAAATGACTTGCCAAAGATGTTCTTGCCGGTCCTTGGGGTCCCTCGTCTGGATTCCCTGGTCCTTGGACACCGGAAGTCGCCATCCCTGGTTCGTCGGTGGTGGTTTCCCTCTATTCGAGCGTCCTGGAGGCTGAGTCTGGAGCCTTCATCCTTGGTGGTCCTGGATGTCGAAAGCGCTGAGGTTATGGTCCATCTGGCCTGCTGACGGTCTCTACTCGCGGTCCAGCATAGCGTCCCGCGGCACCTCGTGTTAGAAAATTTTTACAGACTGTCTCTAAAAGCTTAGAGACCAAGTATATATAGCGGTGAATTTCACCTACCGCACCCCGCCTGCAAAGCTTGCTATCACTCGATTTATTCCTTGTACAGGCAAGTCGGGCAACGAATCTGTTTTAGCTTGCATAGTTTGATAATTAATTTTAGAACACTGAAAAATGTCTATTTTATTTAAACGGCTGTAACCTTTTTGTTTCTTAAGTTTTTTGAATTCTGTTTTCTCTAATGTTCATTCTAGGTTATTGTGGTTCTTTTAAAATGTCGATGAAAGTTCTACGTGGTTTGGTTCGAAAAATAGCTTTTTTAGGCACTTAGAATTTTTTCGCTTCACTCTCGATGTTCAAATTTAGTTAGTTATTACAAATTCATTTTATAACATTCTTTAATGTGGCTTAACTATTCTATTTACTGTTTTATTTAATTTTTCCCTCTTTATTAATTGTATAATTCCCTACTTGATTATTTTAAAAACAGCTTTATTTTTAAAAAACAGGAAATTACTTATTTCCCACTTGCGACGGTCTCTCACCCCGTTGCAGTGTGTGTGTGTGTGTGTGTGTGTTGATGTATGTATTTATCAATGTATGTGTAGGCTCGTTCTCGCGCACATTTTTATTTTGTGACCGATTATAACTTCGCAATGGATTTTTTTGCTCAGAAGATGAATATATATATATATATATATATATATATATATATATATATATATATATATATATATATATATATATTTAAAGTGCTTTCTCGAAGACCCTAGATATATAAACATACCGTACACCCTTAAATATATGTGTTATAACCGGTATGATATAGTTATTCCAAATTTAAAAATAATTTCAAAAAACTAAAGTATTTTATTTATTGCTAGCTACAATAAAATATAAAATCTTTTTTCAGTGCTCCAAGGGGTTACTCTAAAACGATACATTGAAAATATTTACAGATATTTTGGAATACTTCAGGCAAAAAAAACCTTTTAGTTTATTGGTTCTAGTGAAGTTATTTTATGTTTTGTAAAATACAATTCATATCGATCAGTATGTTAACAATTGAAACTCCCCTTCTACATTTCAGAAGAAAGTTAGACAGAAGTTCTATGTTTGAATTAATTCGATACAAATATTTAACTATAAAATAGTCGAAGTAGTTTATGATACAAAATTTAGAAGATGGATTGATCAAGGTGTAAAGACACGTTACAATATTTAATTAAAAAGTAATTAAAACTAATTAATTCTTTGCAGTTTTTTGTGTTTTACATCTTGAGGATCCTAGATTAAATTACACTGCCAAGTTAACCCTTCAATGCATGGTGTAGCTGATCAGCTACACCATATATTTTGCCTAATAATTTGTTCTCTAAATAATATTTCATCTAAATGCACGTTGTAGCTTTTCATATACATACTAAGACTATTTTATAGCAGTACATAAGTGTTCTCATCGCGGGCAGGATGAAGCTATTGCAAATGTTTTGTGAAGCCGCACATGGGAAGCTGTGCATCAGGTGTCAGTAGAATTGCAGGGAGTTTAGTTGTGTATATGTGCTATTTTGGATCTTTGAAAAATAATATTTCCTGTCTCTGATGTATGTAGTTATGGTGTAGTTTTTGTTTTTTAATAAATCTTACATAATTATGATGCTATGTACAATATATTATTTGTAGCTTATCAGCTACATCATGCATTTAGTGCTAATTTGGTTTATCAGAACATAACCTAAACATGTCAAGATGAAAACCTTTTAGAGTGGTTGGAGATACCAGTAAACAGTGAAGGTGATCTGGACTGGACATCTGATGATGCAATGGGTGATAAAGAATATATTCCAGTGGTTAGTGATGGTGATAAAAGTGAAAGTAATAGTGAATTCATTCGAAATAAACAAAGTACCAACAAGATTCAACAAGTTTTACAAAGTGATTCAGTTACATTAGCAGCAGATACGAGAAACATTTCACCTATCCAAAGTAATAATACATATATTCCATTTACCAGTTCAAGTGGTTTTTCTAATAGTAAAAATAATGATACGTCTGTCCCAGCTAGGACTACTACATCTGATATTAGGAATTCTGTTTGGAAAAAAAACATTCAGTTTCTCCTGAACTACAATCAAAATGTATTAGAAATGCAACTTTATATATATGCAACAATATATGCCAAACAAACCTCATAAATATGGGTACAAGTTGTTGCTTATGATTTTGACATTTTCACTGAAGATGAAAATGCTCCAGAAAAAATAATGTCAGGCAGGAAGATTTAGGGGCTAGTATGGAGGAACAGTAAAACTGTTATGTTGCTTTTTACTCTAGCTGGACAACCATTTGAAGAATAAAGCAGATATGACCGGAAAACAAAATCTAGAGTAACCATGTCCGGAACTAATAAAACTGTATAATAAATACATGGGAGGAGTCGATTTGTTTGACAGCATCATGGATAGACACAAAATTCTAATGAGATCTAGAAAATGGTATCTTAGATTATTTTATCATCTTTTAGAAATGGGAATAGTGAAGTTCTATATCTATATAGAAAAGTAGCAGAGAACAAGGGCAACTCAAACACCATGGAACTTTCCCAATTTCGATTAGGGGTTGCTCAGTGCTTGTGTCGTTCTGTGGTTCTGTCCAAGAAGGGGAAGACCGAGTAATGACCTAGAATACAAATGAAAAAAACAAAGGGGCTTGCAGCACATGAACCTCCATGAGATGATTGTAAGGCAAGATGAGGTTGGTCACCTCCCATTGTATCTGGAAATGAGGCAGAGGTGCAAAGTACCTGGCTGTAAGGGATTTTCTTGGGTACAGTGCAAAAAGTGAAGAATTGCATTATGTTACCATAAGAAGAAGAACTGTTTTGAAACATTCCATAAGACATAATTAATCATATAAAATATGAACACAGTCACAACACACACACACGCATGCACACGTGCGTGTGTGTGTGTGAACGAAAAATATCATAATAACTGTACTTTTGCCGAGACATGAGGTTTAATTTTACACTATTATTAGTTTTTAGTTGTTCCTATAAATATGTGTTAGTGAGAGTATAAAAAAGTTATAATAACTGGTTCAGTAATAAGGTATTATTAAGATCAATGAGATAGTAGTGGGTATGTGTAAATGCATGATGTAGCTGATCAGCTACAATCAATAAATTATCATTTAATTACCTTAATATTAAAAGTATATTTTTTTAAACATTTTTCCCCTTTTATACTCACTAAATGTTAATGCTGGTAATTTTTTTGCCTCAAAATAAAAAATCATGCATTGAAGGGTAATCATACAAAAAAGTGTAATTAGTTTTGCCAAATTAATTAATTTTTCTGAAAGCTCATTAATTATTATATAGGAAACGTCAAATGAAGAAAAACATTTACAATTTTTACAACTACAAAATACGTAAAACCTTAATTGCCTAAAGGAAAATTTGGGTTAATTAATATCTTGCACTTCCTTGTGTAAGAAAAACAGATGTACGTGAAGGAGCGTAGTTTGTAGTTATTACAAAATGGAAATTATTTGAATTAACAAATAGATAAATAATAAAATTCTGACGCTTTTATTAATTTAGTTTATAAGGTGCAAATAAACTTGCAAGTAATCATATGCGGGCAATTATTTGTAATTAATTAGTCTCTAAATATTTTCAATATAGTTATTACATTCGAATACATACATTTTTGACAGTATTTTGTAAAAGTATTATAAAAAATATTATATTAGGGCAACATTTTTCTTTTAGCAATATATATATATATATATATATATATATATATATATATATATATATATATAGTTTATTATATATTAAATGTTTTGTTTTAAATGATAAATATTCTTTTTTCCTTATAAACAAACACTGTTACTATTGTTTATGATTGATTATAAACCTTCAAAACAATATAAATAATATTCGAGCTGGCTTGTGAGTGAAAGTTATAATTAAATAATAAAAATATATACAACTCATATTGAAATAAAAAATTGTATATTTGTGAGTTGTATATATTTTTATTATTTAATTACTTCAAAACAATGTTCAGGGGCATAATAAACACTACACAAAAAGTATTAAAGTATAATTAAGGCACATCTTACCTAATGAAACATAATGAACATCCTAACAACTATTATAATTTTATGGTGGAACTAAGATAAACAGGAAGAGCTATGGCAAAAAAGGTTTGCCAGCTCGAAGAATATCTTACACTAAGACTACTGAGAAAAGGTATCGAAATTGAACCGTTAGAAGTGAAAGTTGAATAGTATGTTTACATGGAGAATGGACCTATGAAACATTCTAATTATATATATATATATATATATATATATATATAGTTTATTATATATTAAATGTTTTGTTTTAAATGATAAATATTCTTTTTTCCTTATAAACAAACACTGTTACTATTGTTTATGATTGATTATAAACCTTCAAAACAATGTTCAGGGGCATAATAAACACTACACAAAAAGTATTAAAGTATAATTAAGGCACATCTTACCTAATGAAACATAATGAACATCCTAACAACTATTATAATTTTATGGTGGAACTAAGATAAACAGGAAGAGCTATGGCAAAAAAGGTTTGCCAGCTCGAAGAATATCTTACACTAAGACTACTGAGAAAAGGTATCGAAATTGAACCGTTAGAAGTGAAAGTTGAATAGTATGTTTACATGGAGAATGGACCTATGAAACATTCTAATTATATATATATATATATATATATATATATATATATATATATATATATATATATAGTTTATTATATATTAAATGTTTTGTTTTAAATGATAAATATTCTTTTTTCCTTATAAACAAACACTGTTACTATTGTTTATGATTGATTATAAACCTTCAAAACAATGTTCAGGGGCATAATAAACACTACACAAAAAGTATTAAAGTATAATTAAGGCACATCTTACCTAATGAAACATAATGAACATCCTAACAACTATTATAATTTTATGGTGGAACTAAGATAAACAGGAAGAGCTATGGCAAAAAAGGTTTGCCAGCTCGAAGAATATCTTACACTAAGACTACTGAGAAAAGGTATCGAAATTGAACCGTTAGAAGTGAAAGTTGAATAGTATGTTTACATGGAGAATGGACCTATGAAACATTCTAATTATATATATATATATATATATATATATATATATATATATATAGTTTATTATATATTAAATGTTTTGTTTTAAATGATAAATATTCTTTTTTCCTTATAAACAAACACTGTTACTATTGTTTATGATTGATTATAAACCTTCAAAACAATGTTCAGGGGCATAATAAACACTACACAAAAAGTATTAAAGTATAATTAAGGCACATCTTACCTAATGAAACATAATGAACATCCTAACAACTATTATAATTTTATGGTGGAACTAAGATAAACAGGAAGAGCTTTGGCAAAAAAGGTTTGCCAGCTCGAAGAATATCTTACACTAAGACTACTGAGAAAAGGTATCGAAATTGAACCGTTAGAAGTGAAAGTTGAATCGTATGTTTACATGGAGGAAGGACCTATGAAACATTCTAAATATATATATATATATATATATATATATATATATATATATATATATATCTTGATATTTTACGATATCCATTGTTTTTCCGTTGCATTGACTTTATGAAGTTAGTATATTACTATTGTAAGTAATTTTATCCACCATTAAGTGCAAAGATTTTACCTTGAGTGATGAGGCGCCTTTCGGTCACTTGACTATAGTCGAATCACTGATAACTTTTTCTCAATTTTTCTGGTGTGGATGTTCGGTCCGTCGTGTTGGTAATTGTTGACGTCATACAAGTTTCCTCTTGAGTCTCGTGTATAATGTTTTTGAATAGTATGTCTTCTGTATATGTTGTTTGTAGATTCATTAAATTGTTGTGTATGTTTTTATAAATGTGGTATTTTTCTAGTGAGTTTAGTCATATTGGGTTATTATTTATTTCAAGTATGGTTAGGTTATTTTCGTAATTTGTTATTTCATGATTATGTGATATTAGGTGTGCTGCAACATTTGATACTTTTGAATTTTTGTTTTTGAATGGTCTATAATGTTCTTCAATTCTTCATTTCTTCATAAAAATTACTTACAATAGTAATATATTAACTTCACATATATATATATATATATATATATATATATATATATATATATATATACTTATTTACTTATACAATGTGTGACGTCATATAAAACCTAAACTAGTCTTAGACGTTTTTTTGTCATTGCGTTATTGTCTATTGCTGTTGATAATAACCTATCTGCAAGATGCTTTAAACAGTTTTGACTAAAAAAAATATAGAAAGTTTTTCGCCTTTGTAGTGGTAGCATTTTAAAGAATAAATTTATTGTTACAATAAACACAGTTGAGTTTCTTTTTAACATATACTGTTGCCAAATGTATTTCATTATGGTCATACCATTTAAGATACTGAATATAGTAAATATTACACTAAGTATGTAGTAACAACTTTTCTGTATGTAATTTGTCTTAGACATTATATTTATATATTTTAAGAGATATACAAATTATCGGCTATTAACTTTCAATAATTTTTTTTGTATTCATATTTTTTTTATTTATGGAAATGTATGGATATTATATATACAATGATGTTACATAATTTATTACCAATGAATACTAAAAATAGGTTCTATAAAATTTTCTCATTTATAACTTGGTTCTACCTTCCTCTTTTAATTGAATTCCTCATGTCTTATCTATTAAACTCCTACTGTTCTGTCCTATCGTTTAATGATTTTCCTCTTCCACCGTGGACTAATACAATATTTTACTTTGTTTACTCTTTGCTTTCCCACTCTTCTTATACGTTAATGCTGAAGTCGTTTTCAATATAACTTAATGCGATTGCACTCTATTAAATAGAATAAGTAAATATCGTAATAATTAGTATAGTAATAGTATTATAGTTTATAATAAGTAACCATAACTTATTTATAGTTACACATGCATTCCTCTAGTTTTACATTTTCGTAATGATAACGCAAATTTGGTTTAACGTTTATAATAAATATTTTTTGGTTGAAAGATTTTGTATCCTAAGTGTTAAAGTAATTTATTTTTATGATTTTATTCACATACTTTTATGTAATTTACCGTGGATTTAAAACTCAGTAGTAAACTCTCGATTAAAATAAATATGGCGCCCACAGCAAAAAATGGAAAGGTATGCTACTTAGAAATATGAGCAAGCAGTTGTGGGGTACCAAAGAAATCACTAAAAACGAACATGTAGGATGTTTATTTATCTGTCTGTGATTCACAAATTATAGGTGCAAATATGATAGCCATGCATCGTGCTAGAAAATACGGTAGTGGTCCATCGTTCAAGCAAGTACTCGTCATGAATTAGCTATTCAATATAATTTATTTCGAAAAATAAAATACTTCTAACTTATTAGTAAACACCCGCTTTTACATTATCAAAGTTTTTTGTACAGCAAGTATAGTAGTAGTAGATCGTTCGAACTAGTTTAATCATCAAATCTATTTTGAACAAAAAAATATGATGTTTGCCCGTCCTTCGTAAACGTTTCATTAGAAAATTTATTTTGATCGAACATATATGATATGCTCAAGCAGGATTTATTAGTACATCTATTTGGAACGACAAAAATTGACGGTTTCCCGACGATCAAAGCACGTTTTACCAGCAAATGTGTTTTGCAAGGACCAATATGATGGTAGCCTGTGCATGCAAGCTTCACCAGAAAATATATTTAAATCGAGCATACACAGTTTCTCGTCATTCATTCAAGATTCATTCGCAAATCTATTCTAAACTAACATGTATTATAAATGCCCTCCGTTCGAGCAGTTTCTTCAGCAAATATAATTTGAGAGAGCAAATACGACAGTTTGACCGTCGTTCAAGTAAGGTTCATCAGCAAATCTATTTTTAACAAACAAATATGCTAGTTGTCCATCGTTCAAGTAAGGATCATAAACAAATCTATTTTTAACAAACAAATATGCTAGTGGTCCATCGTTTAAGTAAGGATCATAAACAAATCTATTTTTAACAAACAAATATGCTAGTGGTCCATCGTTTAAGTAAGGATCATAAACAAATCTATTTTTAACAAACAAATATGCTAGTTGTCCATCGTTCAAGTAAGGATCATAAACAAATCTATTTTTAACAAACAAATATGCTAGTTGTCCATCGTTCAAGTAAGGATCATAAACAAATCTATTTTTAACAAACAAATATGCTAGTGGTCCATCGTTTAAGTAAGGATCATAAACAAATCTATTTTTAACAAACAAATATGCTAGTTGTCCATCGTTTAAGTAAGGATCATAAACAAATCTATTTTTAACAAACAAATATGCTAGTGGTCCATCGTTCAAGTAAGGTTCATCAGCAAATCTATTTTTAACAAACAAATATGCTAGTGGTCCATCGTTCAAGTAAGGTTCATCAGCAAATCTATTTTTAACAAACAAATATGCTAGTTGTCCATCGTTCAAGTAAGGATCATAAACAAATCTATTTTTAACAAACAAATATGCTAGTTGTCCATCGTTCAAGTAAGGTTCATCAGCAAATCTATTTTTAACAAACAAATATGCTAGTGGTCCATCGTTCAAGTAAGGTTCATCAGCAAATCTATTTTTAACAAACAAATATGCTAGTTGTCCATCGTTTAAGTAAGGATCATAAACAAATCTATTTTTAACAAACAAATATGATAGCTGTCCATCGTTCAAGTAAGGTTCGTCAGCAAATATATTTTTCAACGAACAAGAACGACAGTGATAACGATCAAGTACGGTGAAATGAAATAGCCATTTAATATCCCTTCAATGTTCTTCCCTCACTTCAGTGTAGCTCTTTATTTATTTCAACCACTGAAATTGTACAACAGTTTAGGTTATGACTTGATAAAAATTCCATTCAGTATAAATCAGTTTTCTTTTATTGAAAATACACAATACTGATGGCTTACGGTATTGGTTTAAGACAATGAACTAATTTTGTAAAGTTTTTATTCAGTATGTGATATTAAGGTCGATATAAGTTTAAACAGTAACTACAAACTCGTCAGTAATGTCTCAATCTAAAAGATCCCAGACGTTTTTATGGTGGAGATTGTTATATAAATTGAGAAATTTTGTAATATATCTGTAACATAATGTGAAAATATCGTGCAATGGCACTGCTGTAAACAAAACATACACATTTACCATTGTTACCATTATAGCTGTCAAATTAACATTCGAAATAACAATTAACTACATAATTCACTTAAAATATGTGACACTATCACATAGATCATGTCAAACTCATAATCTATTCAACAGATTTCGTAAATATAATTACAAAACAGTGAAGCCCAGTATCACAAATATAGACATTTACAACCGTGCTGACTCTCATCTGGAGTCCCAGTTTCAATAAAGGTTAAACCATTAAATAATTTTACACACGCCATCAAGAACGCATGAAAGTATTCACAGACAAAAAATACGCCCAATCAACATTTTCTGAACAACTTATATCAGCAAACCACTATTACATAAACAAAACCTCAAACTTACAAATTATAAATTAAGAAAATAATAACAAGTAATATAAAAAATAAATTTTTTTGTAATTTTCTACTGAACTCGACAAACATACATTATATTTTAGTAACTTTTCATTTTATAATTACAAAAATTATAAATATGCTTATACATGTAACAAACTCACAAAATTAAGTGACAAAATAGAAGGCGAATTTCTTTGTAATTTTTTACTTTCTCTGTATACAGTATATATTATTATATATTACTATTATTATTATTATTTTTGTTTGTTACTATTTATTCGCTCTCTTTTTTTCGTTTCTAATTTATAAAGCAGATGGTTGTTTATAATTTCTCATTCTATCTACCTCTTGTATTGGTTCATTATTGCAAGGAACCATTCTCTCATAATTTCATATACATCTTGATATATATATTTGTATATGCCATATATTTCTAGCAATGGGGTAGTTGGCTCATGAGTGGATGAATAAAAAGTAATTAATTGACGGTTGACAATTTGTACAAGGAGACTCTGAGGTAATAGAAAGAATTGAAAACCAACGCCACACAACCGAACAGTAAAAAATGTACAAACATTTCAAGCTACCATACATAACGTTATACGTCACTAACACCCTGTAGTCACATATACGTTTTGGTAACATCAGTCACAAAACTCTCTCACAAATCACCTAATGCTCATATCATTTACAAATTTCTCCCTTACACCCCCCCCCCCTCAACCTTTACTTCATTAACCAATCGGATCAGTTACTGTCTGGGTTGATGACGAGACATTACTCCCATAAAAGTACGTCTTAATAAACGTTAGGGCAAATAGCTAAGCGTAACGTATTAATATATGTTAAACTGTTTTAGTCAAAATAAATGTTACTTACAGTTATCTTGTTTGTAAAATTTGCTTGGGTGATAATAAAGTGCATAACACGTACAGTACTACACTAATTTTAAGTGTTTGGAAGTAACGTTTTTAGACTTCGTTTGAACAACACTTTCCTTTAACCAAGGATTCACTATTAAAACCATTGTCAATTATATATACAGAAGTCCGTCTAAATGTATAAACTAAAATATTATTACAATGAAAATGTCGGAAAGAACCCCAACGCCACAAAAAAAAACTTTAATCAAAATTAACAAAAAATTACAGTTACTTAAGATTAAACCCTTATGTACATTTCGATTACCATGTCATCATCATCAGAGGATCTTATTACAAAATTACAATCTGGCAAACAAGAAATTACAAACTAGAGTGACGTCAAACAATAAAACCCTCTAATGATATGCTCATCGAAACGTACACAATGGTTTAATCTTGTAACTGATATTATTTGTTATTCTTGATTTTTTTTTTGTGGTTAGGGTTCCTTTCAATATTTTCATTGTAATATATTGTACCAAGAGAACAGCAATTGATATTGTATAGAATATTCTTCCCTGGGTCGAATGGAATCAATAAATTTTGATTAGGACATCAGAAAGTTTAGCTTTACTAGGAAGAGAATTTGTTTAACATATTGGTTTCATTATAATTAAATTGTTTACTTCTGTTCTATAACGTAATTTATTAACCTAATTAAACATATAAAATTACTTGTAATCGATACTGTCAAAACAGTAAATTTATACAACCTTGTGATCATACTTTACACAAAAATTTGATAATTGTTTACTTACATAAGACTCTAATCCATTGTCACTTAACTCTGATAGCTATTATCTCAATTAAACATATTAAATTTAAATAAATAAATAATATTGAAGCATGAAATTTACCAAACTCAATTTTACGCAACCTTTTAACTACTTATTAATTACACAGAGGTGGGAGATTTATTATAAAATAAAGCGTCAGGAAGCGTACTTTACCTCGTAAAATGTAAGTTACGACTCTACATTTGTGTAGTTAACGTAATTTTATTGTATTACGTTTATTGCTTTTAATAGTCTTTATATAAAAGAGTTTTGTTCAGATGCAATAGAATTATTTTATAAAACTTTACAACCTATAATCTTAATATTCCGTATATACATTTTATAATTGACTTTTATAGACATTTCGTCTATTTGTCGTTTTCTTTGTATTATTTTTGCACTTCCACATGTTTCTTTGTAATGTTATATGTTTGCTAGAATGAATTATATTCTACAATAAAGATTAAGTAATAATTTACTATTTTACTTTGTATATTAATATTTATACTATATTGAAGATTTTTGTAAGTTTAGGTTACGTTCTACGGTATATTAAATGCGAAAATTAAATTTGTATTAAAATTTATTATATCTTCTTAATATTCTTATTAACATAGATTTATTTTATTTTAAAAGTTTTAAAATTAGTAACATTGATATAACCGTTTTTCAATTTATTAATTATATTCAATTAACAGTAGATGTTTAAAACAATTCTATTACTTCAAATTGCGGTTATAAAAATTAAAGATATATTTAATTAAACTTATTTCACAATATTAAAATTGTTCTATATTATTACGAAATAAGATGATTATTTCCTAAGTAACATTTCTTTTCCTTGAAATACATTTTAAATTTATTAAAATTTTGAATAGAAAATGAATTCTTATTCACTGATAGTGGATATTTTAGTATTTTTTAAGAATTTCGCAAAATACTTGTTTACGCCCTACTAATTACACTATAGGAATACACAATAAAAAACCGTATTCGCAATAAAAAAATGTTTAAAAGTACAAAAGTTTGTTTCATATTCTGAATAAAAATTGTAAAATTTTAATATATAGAGGCCACAGAATTCGTGAATACTGCGTACATGCAAAAATATTTTGTAAAATGTAATGAAATATCTAAGGTAACACCACAATCATAGGGTTGCCGTAACCAATATATAGATTATTACTAAGCTTATACTGTTATGTCCCTTAATAGTTTTAAAGTATGATTATTGAGATACTGCATTATATCTTTAATTTAAAATCATATAATTGTTAATATTTTAAAAACATTATTATTTGCGCTTTTTCTGATCTCAGACCAATTTTTACTTTTGTGAAGTAAATTGTTTTCTTCTACTTTTCAGAATGTTTAAGCCAACTACCTTATTTGTCCTTGCCCTCGTGGTTGCGGTTGCCGTGGCATCAACCTTTGAAGAAGAGGAGACCAGAGAAACACGTTCTCCAAAAGGTATCTTACCCAAAATAGGAAATGCAATCAGAGACAGACTTAGGACAGGAATTTCCGTCCCTGGTGTCGGTCACGCACAGATTGATCTTAGGTCAGGCCACAGAATTATTGATGTTGGTATTTTAAACAAGAAATAAGTGTTTCTACTGTATAACTAAATCCTGAGTAAAAGGGATGTCTTACAAATAAATCTAAATTCAACCTAACACGACCGTTTACTTAATTATCTGACCTTTTAAGCTTTACGTCATACTTCTCGTAGAACGAGATAGAAATACTCGTACGTAATCCAGTATAAGGGAGAGAAAATGCATCTGCGAGTAATATTGTTTACAAAAATGTTCTTACCTTATATCCATTGTTCGTTTAGAACATTTTCTGTTTAATAATAATTCTGGTTGAGTGCTTTTTTACACTTATATTGCATTTGTAAAAGTATTTTAAAAAATGAATCGCCCACAATTATCCAAGAAAAATCTTTATTTTTCATATTTTGTAGGCCTAGATTTTTATTTCTATTTAATCGCTACTTATAATTAAAACTATCTTATCTTCCATTTAAAATAAAGAAAATTCAACTTTATTTCAGTTTGCTAACTTACTGCTAAAAATATAACTTACTGAAATAATTACACTATATATATGTACATATATATATATATATATATATATATATATATATATATATATATATATATATATTTACAGAAACTACTTTAAAAAAACCCCCCGAAACATAAATTTTACTTACTAAAAAAAATTTCTGATAACAAACATGATTTATCATAAGCTTATTACCCACAAAATTTTGAAGTGGGCGCCGAATTTCATTCATACTTGGATTGTATTTAACATACTGAACGTAATAAATAAAGGGATTTTAGATGATATAGGAGATCCTTGGCATGTAGATTAACCAATTATAATATACACACACAGTATTCAATCATTTCTTCCATATACTTATTTTATAGATACAGTATAAGAAATTTATTAAATTTATGTTACAAAGAGATTAAGGAGATATGATATCTTACTTCTATAAGCATCTACAGTAATCACATTCCATGAAAATCGTTCAAAGAAGGTTGAATTGTTCCGCAATCTGTATATTTAAACAAAAAATATGTAATCACATATTGTATGATCTTTGTCGAGAACAAAGTTTAACTATCGTTTTGCATATTATCATAATATCGAATACATGAAATTTTTGTTTCATTAGAGGACTCTATGGTTCGCTATAAATAGTCATGGAAAATCAAGCAATCAAACAATGTTTGTTTCGGAAGGTGTTTGGAACAGATTTGATAGATTAGCAAATAGCAGGCATGATTGTGGCACCGACTTAAACATTTTGTGGGTAATAAGCTTATGCAAAATTGTGTTTTCGTTATCAGAAAATTATTTTTTACTTTTTAGTAAGAAAAATTATATTTCGGGTTTTTTTTAAAGTCAGTTGTTTTTATTTTTAAAAAATTGTATTTATTTTTTTAGTGGCATGACCTTTAATTTCTATTTACATTATAATCGAATTTCATTTCATGCTGTTGATTATGTTGGCAAAGTTGCCAATATTTATCCACACAAATTTCTTAAGTGTGTATCCCTCTGACTATATTACTTGATAGTTGTTCAAATAAATAACACGCCCTTGAAGAATACGATAAACATATCGGTTTGTCACACGAATACATTGAGTAATTTATGTTTGAAATTCCATTTGACAAATTTTCCTAAAATCCTATATATTTTTATTAGTAAATTTTATCTCGCAATTTGTTATCATTTCAGTTTAAAAACATTATAGTAATCATGTAATGAAATACGGCAAGTAAATATTCAATAAAGCTGTCTCTAATAATCATTAGAAAAAATATTTTCCACTCATAAAACTTTAATAAAGAAATTAAGTGAAATTTGATAATAAAGTTATATTTAAAGAATTTATCTCTTGATATTTAGTGAAGTGATGTGGTTTTCACCTGAGGATTATTGAATATCTTGATTATGGTAAATGAAGTAAATCAGATTTTCAGTGTAGTTATTTTGACTTATCTCATTCGAGTTATATCACGTTTTATGTCATTATGGGTAGACCATCGAAGAAGGCGTTTTCAGAAGGAAAATTCATTCATTAGTGTCCGATAATGCTCGTTCTAAGCAGTTTTATCAAGCAACAAATAAAAAAAAAACCTATTCGTTTTATACTTATTATTTCTGGTATTTTTGTGTGTAGTAAATGACTACATAAAATAAATGCTGTAGTTGTTTGTTTTGCTTATTAATTATCTTATAATGCATAACCCGTATCAAATTTTGTATTTGCCCTCCAAACAATTTTATTTATGAATTAAGAATAGCATATTGTTGTCTCCAAATCAGACGGATTAGAATGTAACTATAATGGGACCACCGGGAAGGGTTACTCTTTCATTTGCAAGCAAGCCCACTTCGATCGGGTAAATACTTCCAAAGTTATCATGGAATAAACAGAAAAAACCCATACGGATCGAATACAGAATCTCCTCTTTTTTTAAGTCGATTTTAATTGTTTTTTTTATTATTAATTATCTTATAATTCATAATCCTTATTAAACATTGTTTTTCAAATTTAAAATAGCGTATTATTATTATTGGGACCAAATCAGACTGATTAGGATGTATTCACTGGGATACAATCAGTGAACTACTGGGAATGTTTCCTCTTTCATTTACAAAAAAATAACTTTGATCGGTTGAATACTTCCAAAGTTATCATGGAAGAAAAGAAAAAACCCATACGGATCGAATACAGAATCTCCTCTTCTTTGAAATCGGTTAAAAACTGGAGGTGTTGTAGAATGTTTTGGTAGACTGTAGGGGCAATGCAAAACAAATATCAATATATTTAATTAGATATCATTTAAAATTGTTAATTTTAAAAAGCATTTAGAAGATAAAAAAGTCAATAGTAGAAAAAAATAAAACTACATAGACTACTTGTACATGATAAATGTTTGGGATGCCCTAAAGTTTATGTCGTATATAAATGGAACAATACGTTTCTAGAACGGGAGGACAGGCTTAAACATCATCTCCTTACCGAGCTTTGATATATTACGTCTTTCTCCTCCTTTATTGTTGCATGTAGTTCTCTCACCCCTTCTCTTTTCTTATCTAGTAGGTATAACATTTGTTTGTTTCCGTTTGTCAAAGTGTTTACTTGTTGTGATAGGAAGTAAAAAGATATCTGCATTTAGTTTTCATAATATTCAAGCAATTTGACTTACTTTGTGTGCGAATAAGAATTTGAGAGCAGGGCTTTTGGTTTTAGGGCTGGAATTAAGATGGGTTATTTCCAAAGTGGAAGACTTAGCCTCGCTTGAGAGGTTATTTGTTGCTGAGGGACTGACTTGATTTATACGGATTATATGGATCTATATCTATTAAAAATATCACTATAGCTAGTGGATTACTGACACATTATTTTACACAAATTTAAAATTCCGCATATTTAAGCGTGAATAACATGAGTATATGAGGAGGGTTAACTGACTTAGGTTACTGTTTACAAGATCTGAAGTAAGACCAGTTTTACCTATTTAAACCTAATTATAAGCATGAAAGAATTTATCAAAACATGATATACTTACCTTAAATGTAAATTAATAAATATTAATCATAAAAAATGACATACTCGTATATACAATATTAGAAGCACAGTGGCGCAATATATTACAATACAAATTTTACCAAAACCACCAATACCACAAAAATAAGTAATATTACAAGTTATCTAAGATTAAACCCTTTCAATTCTCTAACCATGTCAGCGTCATCATCTGAGGGTTCTATTACAAAATTACGATCTCGAATACAATTGCTTACTAACTAGACTGCCCAATATTTTATTGTATCAAGTGACATACTTTATCTAAATTCAAAAAGAAGTATCAGTGAGGAGTAGAGGAGTCAATGAAATATTTTAAGGAGCCTAGAGGTTCTTTACAACAGTAACTGAACGTTTCCAGGAACGGAGAAGTTCTTTAATACATAGGCTAAAGATAAGTAGTCCTGTTAAATCACTGGTATCTATGCGTAAGTTGAGACTAGGTACCATAAACAAATGATGGTCAGTAGTGTTGAAATAAAACTTAAATGAAATGTTTAAGAGAACGAAATTAAATGAATCTTTGTATTTGAATAGAAGATTTGTTTATACCTCAGATAATCAGTACAAGGTGAAGGAAGGAAAAGGTGAAAGAAACAATTCTACATTCAGAGGACCGTGCAATTAGAGAAACGGGAAGATCTTCGATACATGGCAGTTAACTTACAAAGGTTTTTAAAGAACACCTTAGTTTCATAATAGAATTTATCTTGTATTTATGAAAAGCAATATTACAAAAATGATATTTTGTTTATGTGGAACAACAGTCTCTAACACAGCCAAAACTAACAGGTCTGACTATTGTATTCATCGTTTACTTGCTTTGAGCAATACGAAATTTGGAGTGCTACCTTCACCTGTTTCAAAGGGTAAAACAAGGTAATTTATTCAAATCCTTATTTAAAATATTCAAATCCTTTGTTAATCAGAACCGTGAAGAAATTTTGGAAACATATTTCACTGTAAACAAAAATCCTATTTCTGTTGCTATATTTTGACTGAAATAGTTTTTGATTTATGCGCAAAACTTCCGTTAAAATAATTAAATATATAAGCCCTTCGAAAATGTTGCCGTTGTTATAAATTTTGAATGGACATTATCTAACTCGCTTTAAGAACCATTTTGTTCTAATATTGTAGCTATTTACAAACGAACTATATTAACTTAAAGTTAATGTGACAGCCCTATCTATTCTATCTATTCATAGGTACTTCAGTCCTTAGGCCTTTAGATTTCTTGGTTACATAAGTTCCAAACATGAATAGCAAATGAAGAATATCGTAAGTAAATCCAGCAGTAAATGTTGCATGAGAGCTTCCCAAGCGTACTCTTTTCACGCAGCAGTATCTGCTGCGGACCCTTCTTACTCAAGTATTCAGACTTAGATTTACCACAATAAATTTGTAGTTTGCAGTAAATAAAAGTTAAGTAAATTATCCAAGTCATGTCTTATTATTAGTGGTGGAGGGAAACGTCACTAAGGAAACAAACATAGAATTTAAAACTAAACATTTTTACAACCCAAAAATAAAATTAAACAGATCAGAACGATAGTTAGGAATAACTACTGTAGGTGCGAACATAATAAATTCAAAAGTAATGATTGAACATAGAGTCAGCTTGTTAGTGGGAAGAATGAGGGTGTTTTAATTGGCACAATTTACAATTATCTGTGCTAATTTTTTATACCCGAGGTCGAATATAGGGTTCAGCATCTAGACGGCTTCGGTATTTAGTTTTGGTGGCTTGATAGAAAGAAGATCCATATTCGCGTTGTGGCAAAATGAAGAAGAAATGTTGTGTAAGAGGTGACAAAAGTTCTTCATATACATGATTTAACAGTGAAAGATACGTCCGCCTCTTTCAAGAAAGTTTTGGATGAGTGTGTTCAAATTATTAATTCCAATTAAGCGCGACCGCTAAAGTCAAGACTTTTTATCAGAAAGTCCGATATTTTAATGAAAATGAATGACTTGAACCTTTCCCTACAAGATAATCTACAACGTTTGAAGCTAATGACAACGCTCGCGGATTCAAAAGAAATATCCAGTTTTGGTTGAAATTGCTCAGAATGAGGTGGAGTATTTTCTTGTGTTAAATGATTTTTTTGTATTACAATCCGGATCCTAACAAAATCATTTTTATTTTAAACATGTGAACATTTTCGAAGCTTGGTGAAATCTTTTGTGCACTACTTCCCTGAAGTTTGAGATACAATGCTGCAAGACAGGAATGTATTTGCCAAACAGTTTCTAGTTTTGGAAAAGTCTACTACTCCATCGTCAAGTTTATACGAAGTTTTGATTGACATAACTTCAAACTCCATCTTGAAATTAATTTTTGAGTGTGATAGTTACTCCCATTTTTGACTCCGCCTGGAAAGCAAAAAACTCCAAACGCTCGCGCTCGTTGAAAAAGCGGTACGGTTTCTTCTTCCTTTTGCCACAACTCACTTATGTAAGTCTATCTATCCAGCCACCAAAATTAAATACCGACGCCGTCTACATACTGAACAATTAAACCAGATATTTTTAAATTGTGCCAATTATAACAACCTCATTTTTCCCATTAATCATTACTTTTAGTTTATTTTCTTCAAACCAACAATATTTATACCAAACTATTGATTCCATTCTGTTTAATTTGATTTTTGTGTTGAAAATAAAGTTGAGTTTTAAACAAGAAATTTTGTTTGATTTCTTAGTGTTATTCCCCTTCGCGACTATTGAGGTACGGTCTGGCTAATTTACTAAACTTTTATTTATCACAAACTACAAATTCGTTCACATCTATTTAGATCTAACTACTTGGATAAGAGAGGTCCGTGAAGAGATGTTGTTCAGTGAATGGGGTCCGCAAGTCAAAACGTGTGGGAAACTGTGGCTTGAAAGAATTATCTGTTAGATAAGATTATACCAAACAAAATGTTGATTTGTGGAGTTTACGTTACCTGATGTTTTAAATCACGGCACCTCCATCAGCAGGGTCGTGTATGTTTTTAATATAGTTTGACCAAGGCTATTCTCGAATAGAATACCGCGAATGTCATGGTAAAATTTCTTCTGGGAAGTTTAACACTGCAAAACTGCACAACGTAACCTGTCTTCTTACTGCTCGGATAACTTCGTTATCCCGGACGTGCCTTACCACTCGCAGCCTCCCTCTGGTATTTTAATAATCAGTCTTAGACTAGCACTCCATTAGGCATATTAACTTTCTTGTCTTAATTATGATTTTTAAATTACTTTCGAATATTTGATTAGTACATAAAGAACGACACCAGAGACACATTATAACTTGGTAATAAAAAGCAAACAATATGGGCGTAGCCTGTTTATTTGCGGTAACAATCAAGTTGTTTGTAACAATCATAATAATCAATTATGTCAAGTTTGGTGTCATTCCTATTGTACTATTAAAATATTTGATAGAAATTTAAAAATTATGAATATTGTAAGAAGGTAATTTTACTTAGAAAAAATTTCTCAGTGTTAGGTTGGATGACAGGATAGCATCATATGTTTAAATCCCAAGCAGAGGACGTGACGTTACAAATAATATCAGTATATGAACATAAGAAAACCCATGATCACTTACTTTTTTTATTATATGAGCCAATTATTGTAGGTACAAATACAATGAAAATACAGGTTTATAAGGCTCTAAGGACTTGAAAACGGAAATGACACAACTCTTACTCTGCTATCATAAAATAATATAATAACTTAAATGGGCAAAAAAATATATTTTTATCTTTTTAAATTAAGTATTTTATTTCAGATATACGTGACGTTAAACAAATTAAATAATTTAATTTTTTTCTAATATCATTACGTTTTAATTTAAATATCAAACCTTTTATTACAGTTAATAAATGTTTTGAGCACTGTGGACTAATTTTAACTAAATAAATAAAACCCACTAACAACATTATACAAATATTTATTTTACTAAATTACTTTATATATATTTCGATTAGATCTTAATCATCATGTAACTGTAGATAGTACTTCTGGTGATGATTACCATGTTATGTTATTAAAATAAAGTCATTTGTATTTTGGCTAGTTTGCTTTATTCTTTTAATACATGTAATACGTTTACATTTGGATGACATTAAAACATGGACAAGATGTTAACTATTATAGGGCTTTACGTGCATAATAATTATATATAGTCGACATGTTTTCAAATTACATAAATTTATTATGTTAATCACCTCTAGTAACATGTACGTATATTAGTAATATGATTAACCTTTCCTGGTGAAAGTGAAACCACCATCGAATGCATCAGGAGATGTTTTGAAGTGAACATTATTTTTGGCGTTTCCTAGGGAAACTCCTGATTGAAACTCTTGCATAACTCTTCCTTTGACGAAAGTACCCAGTTTACCCAGGAACGACCGTTTCTCACGAACTTCTTCTGCCGTTGCAGAGACGACCACCATGACGGCAAAGGCAAAAACTAAAGCAACCTTCAACATTTTGATTTTCTGAAAAAAGGTTTTGTCATCCTTAATTAAAAAAATCTTCTCACAAAAAGTAATCCTTAAAAGAAAATATGTTTCCAAGATGAAATTTATCTTAAAAGTAAATTGAATTACTTAAAGAAAATAACTTTTATGTTTTTTCTTAATATCAAAGTTCTAAGAATAAAACCGATGACTTAATTACCGGATCTACAAAGATGTAGTAATTTTGCAGAAAATAAATTTGAAAGTGGTTACAATGTTTCTAAGAGCTTTTAATGTTTATTACAATCTCACTAAATTGTAATATATAAAATTTAAATTTTAGTATATTACACTATTAACATAGTAAAATAAAAACAAACTATAAGAACTAGTTTTAAAATCATGTATTCTTATTTTTTCATAAAGTTGTTATATATGTATTTAATAAATCTTTGAGGTATAGCTTCTACAATAACCATCAGCATAAAACACTTTTTAAGGAAATATTTTGTAGTCATCGCATCACGACTAAAATAAAATATAATTGTTACCTTTAACCGTTCTTTTAACAGATCCAAGCCCATTGTATTTAGAAACACAATATTGCATTAGAACATATTCTGAGCATACGTTAAAAATATATTACATTTTTCATCAGTTCTGTTCATACATTTCATATTTACATATAAATGTTTTTAATAATATATTGATTTTTAATCTACCTAAGAAAAATCATTCACTATTTTTCAATAAATTGTTAAATTATTTTGAATAGAGTGTTTTTAAAAGATCCACTGTTAAAACACTACGAATGTAAAAATTTCACCATCTCAATATATAACAAGACTTTTCAAAATTTAAACAAAGAACTTCACTAATAAAACAAAATATTCTAAATAAAATGTAATAAAAATTTTAATCAAAATACGAAAAAAATTAAACTATTGATCAAAATGATGGAACAATTATTTACAAAAATGTTATTATATTCAAAAACACATATGTTACAAAAATATAAAATATCTTACACGGATTACAGATAGTCCAATGAAGTGTATTCACCCTGCAAACTCTCCTATTTGTAGAGAATCCCCTCCAGTGCTGCCTCATCTCAGCAACAGATAGGAGGGGAAGTGTATTCACCCTGCAAACTCTCCTACTTGTAGAGAATCCCACTAGACCTTCAACAGCCAGGATCTTCCATCAACGCGCATGCGCGTGACGTCACAGCTGAGAAGCGATGTATGGTTTACTTCAGGAGAGGGGGAAGTAGTATACTTCGTAGGTATACTTTAATAAAGGTAGATAGAAATGTTGAATAAAATTATTACCAAATCTATCCTGCCTGGATACTTCGTAGGTATACTTTAATAAAAATAGATAATAATTCTGAATAAAATTATTACCAAATCTATCCTGACTGGATACTTCGTACGATTTTAATGTAGGTATAAAAGGAAGAAAACTCACTATGTAAAAATTAAATTTAACTTTGCCATTTGTATTCAAAAGACATTTATAAATTTTTATAACACCTAACCTAACCTATCACAACAAATAAGATTCATTAAAACTAGAATGCTTTAAGAAAAACATTAAAATCGAAGTTCGGGATTTGAACCCGAAACTTTCGATTAGTAAGCTTGTACTAATTACATTAGGTCACGAGGTTCTACTGTTATCGTTGATACTGTTTCTCTCCCTACATTCTCTCCCCATTCAAGGAACCGCACTGTAGGTTGCGCATTAGCGTTGAAGGAAGATCCTGGCTGTTGTAGGTCTACCTCAGAATCCACTCCAGTGCTGCCTCATCACAGCAACAGAGAGGAGGGGGTTCACCTCAAACTAAATATTACCAAATACTTACGTAATATTATTTCTGAAATACTACTAACTTTTAAAATGAATCATTCAAGATATACTGTAGTTAGGATATTAAATTCATACATGACAAAATTTTTATAGGTATTTATAAAACTATATCAAATCAAATTTAAATAATTATCAAGATGGAAAACACAAATTACTATATGTTATTAAAGCTTCCATGAGTCTTCTTTGGAGTAAATTTTTTTATTGAAAGTTGTATAAATGAACTTATCCTGTTGAACCAAGTTCTTTAATTCTGATAAATTATAGTTTTTGTCATAATGCAATTCAATTTTATTTTACTAGTGACTTTTTGTTTATTCTATGACATTTTATTTTATAAAATAAAGTACTTAAACAAAAAATATAGTTTTAGAAAAAAATAATAAATTTGAAAGTATTTTTTTCTCAACTCATAATAACAAAATGTTTGATATATATCAAAAGATTATGTAGAAGATTAGCTTTATTATAATGTTGAGGATAATTAAAATATAGTTAAAATACAAAATAAATTAGACAAGTTTTAATAGATAAATATTTTTTGTATTTCATAAATGCTTAAAATTTTAGTCATTTACATTACGGGTTTTAATTTAATTGCTGTCGTAGTCTTTTATTTATTTAAAAAAAAACTTATCTCTTAGAACACATTGTAAATACTGGATCAGTAAAAGAGTTTGTACGAGATTTATAATACATTTATAAGTTTATTCTATATATTTTAGAAACATTTAATCTGCTTAATCTACACACACACACACACACACATATATATATATATATATGTATATTCCTCCTAATTATGTACTTACATCTACACGTAAGACTAGACCTGCCTGGCTGAAATTATCCTGATGTCCCTGCCATAAAGTGTTCTTGATCTCTTCAGTTTTGAGAATATTACTTTCCCTGAGCTTTTTAATAGTTGGCGAGTGAAATATTTAAACATTTTGACATTTTATAGCTTTTCAAACATTTTAGTCGCTGAAAGACCACTTTTAATAGATATCTATTTACTTTAAAAACTGTTGGAATACTAACCGTAACGGTTATTTCTGACCATTACTTTGTAATGAATAACGAAGGAGGTTACGTATTACATATTAGTAATAGGTTTATATCTAGTAAAAAGTGACAACTCCAAAGGCCGAGTCTAAGATAATTCATTGAAAAAATTTATAAAATATACAAAATGTGAAACATTTAGGATAAACTACTTTATGGAGGGTAAAAGTACCGTGCTATATTGCAACAATGAGTTTTATTAAATTTTAGTATTATATTAGTATAATTTAGTATTGATATTAGTTTTCAGACACAAATATTATTTTATAGTTTAATATGAGCGATATGGTTAGATAATATTCCAGTTGAGTGAAACCTTACTTTGTTATAACATATTGTACGAGAGAATAGATAGTGTTCATAAACACTATGAGATATGCGTTTGTGCAATAATTAAGTATAAGTTACTGACAAACTGTTGCTTTAACTATATTAACGAAATAATAGTATTTGACACTAATATACCCCAAAATAGAATGTAGGATGCTAAGGCAAGGTTAGCTATGAAATCTAAAAGAGTTTGTGGGAAAGTTCACTTACTTGTAGACGGTTGTCTGTCACAACTATAACTGGTAGTAGTACTACGTTCGGCCGCAAGGTAAGTAGGGACAGCGCTCCAGTCGTAGTAAAAGTGTAGATAAAAAATTAATTATAATAGAAATAATTGTTCCTCACTCAATGTTGTATTTGAGGAAATAGGAAAGGATTTACTCAACAATATGGTTAGATATTATTCTAGTTGAGTGAAACTTTACTTTGTTATAAAATATTGTACGAGAGAATAGATAGTGTTCATAAACACTATGAGCGATATGGTTAGATAATATTCCAGTTGAGTGAAACCTTACTTTGTTATAAAATATTGTACGAGAATAGATAGTGTTCATAAACCCTATGAGCGATATGGTTAGATAATATTCCAGTTGAGTGAAACCTTACTTTGTTATAAAATATTGTACGAGAGAATAGATAGTGTTCATAAACCCTATGAGCGGTATGGTTAGATAATATTCCAGTTGAGTGAAACCTTACTTTGTTATAAAATATTGTACGAGAGAATAGATAGTGTTCATAAACACTATGAGCGATATGGTTAGATAATATTCCAGTTGAGTGAAACGTTACTTTGTTATAAAATATTGTACGAGAGAATAGATAGTGTTCATAAACACTATAATGTCACTATTATAAACCATACTTAAAACCCTAGCGACTGGGAATAATAATTAGCTTAATATGGATGAATTTTCAATGCAGGTTGAGGAAACGTAGCTAAAGCAGTGAGAATAATAGTTCGACCTAGAGTATATCTTCTCCCTTAAATAAATGCAACGGAAACTACATTCCCCAGATCTTCACCAAGTGCCCTTCACTGTTTAAACAGTTGTATGAAAGTGTAAACAGGAGCTAATTGAATGTTATATTGTTAGAATGGCTGCGAGAGCTAGAGGAACACATTCAGGAAGTTCTTATATACGATTGATTGGAAAAGATTACTTGTGGCAAGAGCGAGTACTCCTGGGTGTTGTGCAAGAGTTTGATTTTCCATAGAAGATTCTTGATGTTGTTATTACAGACAGAAAAATAAAGTGTTAGAATATTAGAATGAAGAACAGTTTTTTTTTAAATATCGACTGAAAATACTGAAACTATAGGTGAAATTATGTACATTGCTATGAGCAAATCACAGATACCTCTATTTATTCAAAAAAAAAGTCTTTTTTCTTATTATTGACCGACTGAATACAGTTATATAAACGAAAAGTAATCGAATCAGTTTTTACACACGTAAGGCACGGGCTATGGCAAGGGAAATTAAGAAAACTGTTAAATATAATATAAATTGTACACTAGTGCTGTCACCTAAAGTTGAAGTTGAAGCTCTCTTTGTTTTATTATAAGTTCATACTTTTTTTCAATACGTTTGTTAAGTCAATGTGTCGGACAACTGGTTCCGGACTCACCTAATGCAAAAGGATTCTTAAACACTATTCACGTTTAGTCATGAGTATAAATATTTGAGAATGAGTAAGGCTATAAAATGTCAAATATATTTGAACAACTGTCGAACATAACCCATTATAGGAACGGTTATAATTTAGTTTATTCAACTGTATTTTGCAAATCAACTGACGTCATGTATATTATTATTATATTAGATAGCTAAAGTATTTTGTAATGTAAGAATTTTCCACTTGTCAAAGATTTTAATGGTATATACGATTATAATCATTTCAAATTTGCTATGAAAGCCTAATTTTAGCCAGAAGACTTATGGAGATTTGTGTATCTTGAAGAAAGTTGAAACAGAGATGACTCAAACTAAGCTTAAGTAATGCTATGAATGATAAATAGAATTCTCTAAATAATCTTCATTCAGGCCCCCAGTTTATCCAAAGTTTTAGATGTTTAAATAACTTTAGGTAGGAATGGCATCCGAAGCAGAGTTCGTAACTATATAAAACCTCTCCGCTACAGGACACAGTTCAGTTGAAGTCTCAGAAAATAGGCGATAAGTCAAGAAGCCAGAGTAAAGTCTAATAGAATGTTCACGAAAGTATTTCTCTTGCAACTTTCATAGCTGCTCTAACTAAATTGGTATAACGAAGAGGTCTGCGTGCAAACCCTTCACATTTAGGAAAAACTGCCTCGGGACTCTAGAAAATCTCATATTTATATAAAATTCCTTAAATAAGGAGATACTGGAAATCAATCCTCAAGTTTTCTAGGGAAAATAAAGTTCATTTTCACATTGTATCATTTGCAGCATTCAAAAAAGAAGAGTATGCGAACGATTGGTAGGTAGCATTTAAACATCTCCTCCCGGTTATCAGGAAACAACTTCTTAACTTTAAGAACCCTTTATTATGTCCACGCGGATAAAAGTAATTCTCAAAAGCTGTGAGTCAATTTCCGACTCACCAGCGGTGCTCGACTGACTCTTTAACCACTATTACAAGCCACCCCTCGGAAGGTGAACCATTCAACCGGTATTTAAGGTGACTGCTTCAACATCTTCTTGCAATGTCTAAGAATGTCTGGAAACATAAAAGCAGAAATAATTCTATGCTATCTGATAAAAAGTAAGATGAACTAAAGCCAAACTTTAGAATTATTTTTTTTGTGGTAATAAATGGAGTTAACTCGGTGTGATTGTGGCTCGTGCTTTATCGTGGATTTTCTCATAGTATATAAACACATATATTGCTTTATCGTAACTCTCTCTCTCCCTCTCTCTCTCTCTCTCTCTGAAATAAAGTGTACAATTTCTCTGGGTACTTTATTAAACTGGTGTTCTTGGAAAAATGATCACTCTAATAACTACCCTTAAATTTTGACTATTTGAAATAAATATTTTTATTTCATGTTATACTCAGGTGAAATTTCACGCAATTCTTTGCATTCCGATTTTTCAGTAGTATAATATTATCGTATACAAATCTAATTTTAATCCACAGAAACAAATAAATTTATCTACTGATAAAGAATTGCGATGCCACACTGTGGCTGGCAATGACTATAGGTAGGATTTCAAAGTTGTTGGTGACAAAAACTTATAAAATAATTGAGCATAATAATGTAAAACATCTGTTTGTTAGACACCTGTATGCGAAACTTTAAAGACTAAAATTGGAACACAAATACTATGAGCTCACATAATTGAGTTAATTAAGGAAGTAATAAATTTCTATTATTTTTGAGACAATTTTGAAACTAATTGCTAGTAATTTACCACAATTTTAAATCATTAATTTTAAGCTACTTGAAAACAGATGTTTTCAAGGTCAGGTGACGTAAATACATATATCTTCAACATTTCATAATCAAACATGTGGTTATTGCAGCTTCTTCCAATAAGATGAATGTCTCTCTCTCTCTCTCTCTCTCTCTCTATATATATATATATATATATATATATATATATATATATTTTATATATATATATATATATATATATATATATATATATATATATATATATATATATAGTTGAACCTCCAGCTAACGAAATCCTCTATATAACAAATGTTTACCTGGTCCCATGTTATTTTAGAAGTTATACTGCTTATTTACCTCTATGTAACGAATTTCGGACTTCTCAATAACGATGCTTTTTCTTCACTTCAACCGAAGAAATGTAGTGTTGTATAGGCAGCTCACAATATCATTTTCAGGAAATTGTTCGTTTTCAGCAGGAAGGTCAACAAAACCAAGAATGGTAGGCGAAACACATGTCGGAAATTGACTGCATGTTATAGTTCAGTTAAGAATGCAGTGAGTCATCAAATAGGAATTCTAAGAACTCGGCATTTATCGATAGGCCAACTGTACAGGCTACAGTACATTCCATCCTCACACCATTTTCTTTTATCACTCATTTCAATGCTGCTCAGTTACTCAGTTTTATTCGTGCCGTGAGTTTGTCGTGTTGTGAAAAAATGTCAAAAAAAGTGTTTAAGTGTAGCAGAAAAAGTGAGTGTTTTTCGAGAGATTGATGAAGGTGTAAAAAAGTTGGATGTTGCGAAAAAATTCGGTATATCTCAGATTCGCTATCCACTATTCTAAAAAACCGGGATCAAATTCTAAAACTAAGTGTTTCTTATGATTTGCAAAGAAAGAAAATGAAACTTTGTACATTCGACAATATCGATAGCGCGATGATTTAAAGGGTTACGGTAATGCGCGAGAAAAATCTGTATCCCTTTTATTACCGCACATAGTGCGGTATGCGTAATGCGGTAAGATCAGTAAGATGTTGTGGGAGCATTCTTGACAACACAACCTCTCAATACCGAATCTCTCTCTCTCTCTCTCTCTCTCTCTCTCTATATATATATATATATATATATATATATATATATATATATATATATATATATATATATTTGTAGTTAAGCAACACTGTTTTCTTGTATTCACTTATCACTTTCACTATATGTACTTAACCAAGAATCTTACTTGGTATTTATGCGAGTTAACTTTCAATGACTGGCCTTGTCATCATCATCGGGCATACTGAACGCGGTTGTTGTAGACTGCGAGCTGCGTGGAATTCCCGTTGTCCTTGGTGTACCGTTATGTTCTATTTTCGGATTCACTGCACTGTGCGAGTTTTTTATGTTTGTTTTGGGGTTAATATTGTCTATTAGGTTGAATAATTTATCGTTTTTTGATTTTATTTGTATTTGTTCGTTAAGGATATTATTTTTATGTTTATAAATTTGTAGTTTTTCCCAGATTGTCATTTTGAGGCCTTTTTGTACTTTTTTAACTGAAATTTATAACTCAAACTTAGCCACACACGCAATCAATATCAAACACACATTCCCCACATTAAAAAACGTACACCTAGTAAAAAAAGGCTTATAAAGAATTCACAATCTTCACTTGCATTTATTTCTTTACACATTATACTAAATTTATATTAATATTTTGCAGTGACAGGATTGATATCTTAACTAACATTACAATTATAAAATGTGTACTTTTGAGGCTTTAGATTTCTAATAAATTAACATAACAAAGATAATAAATTCAGAATTAAAATTTTATAGTTGCTCTCGGGTCGCTATTACGGGAACTTTGCTTCCTAAATTAGAAATGGTGAAACTAGATTAAATTGATAAATTGTAATGAAATTAAATTTTGTTCTGAACTTTACTAAAATATAAATTCTGTTGGCTACACTTATATCCAATTAATACCTATAGTTTTGTAAAGCTCCTGGAATCTTGGCCCTTGTTACCTTCTGCGCTTACATTTGACACAAAAACTTACTTTCTTAATACTTAAAAAAACTTTTACGTCGCACGTTTTTAAATTTTACTTATAAACAAAAAACTCGTTACTTAATTTAACTAAATACTCGTTTTAAAACACTGCCATCTTTTGTCCCCACCAATCTGTCTGCCTTCTTCTGGAGTTCCCTTCCAACTTCCCAACTTCTCCTGATCCTCCTGATCATTTAGTTTTTATTGAAAATCCCTAATCCTCTCTACCAATATGTTTCTTGTAGTTTCCCACAGTTCCAAAATTAGCCTAACTTAACGGTACCGAGTTATTTTCCCAGGTTATATCGGCCGCTGGATTTTCCCGTCTTAACACGCTGGACCCTTCTATTGTCAAATTGCCGGCACACAGTTTATAGCTTTCCTGGAAAAGGATAATGAAATGGTACCTGCTTTGTCGGCACTTTACAAACTATTTCTGTCTTCTTTACTTAATCCTACAGATAATTATTTTTGCTACTAACTGAAATTACTCTAAAGCCTCGTACTTTATGTTATAATATATATATATATATATATATATATATATATATATATAATATTTATCTATTTATTCCTACATATAGACATATGTTGGCTACTCTTTCGTTGACTTGGTCTTTCTTTACATATACACATGTGTATATAATGGACGTAATCTTTTTTAAGGTCAAGTGACGTAAATACGTTTATATTCAACTTATGCATTTCATAATCAAACATGTGTTTATTGCAACTTCTTCTAATAAGATGAATGTTTCTTGCAAAAAATCTTAGGTAACTTTCGAAAAATAAGTTATCACGTCGAAATAATCTTATATCTTTTATCATCAAATACAACTGTTATGGCAGTAAAAACATAAATATAACGGACATAATATTTAACAGACTCTTTACTGTGAGTATATCTGTGTATATTTAAGAGAGAGTCCGAGAGTGTGTATATGTATATGTGTTTTATGTATGTGTGTAGAGTTTTAGACCTGTACAAGTCTAAGTTTCTTACTGGTGCAGAAAATGACAAACATATGTAGGCTGCTAAGTTCATGTTTCTGTCTAATGTATATCTTACGAAGCATACAGAGAAAACTTGCAGATAATAAGTTGTCTCAGGGCCGGCTTTAAAATTTATTTTTTGGGAAGGTATAGTTTAGGGAAGTCGTGTCTGCATGGGGGTTGCCCAAACACACAAATTATTTCAAATTTAAATTTTGTGTTTGAGGTTATTTTTACTTTCAGGGCAAATAGATATATAATCTTTAAAAATACGAATATTTTCTACTTTCTTCTTGCTTGGTGTATTATAAATTTCAGTAAAATATTATGAGCATTTTTTTTTTAAATCTGTATCAGATACACACACACACACACACACACACATATATATATATATATATATATATATATATATATATATACCATCCTTCTGGTTTTAACCCAAATGCTAGGGCGTCTATAGATTATGATATGTCAAACGAAAACATCTCGTTACAATGAAGAAGCAAATAAATCTTCTTTAGGATTAACATTATCTAGCGTTAATGTTAATTACTCAGGCTGGAACGTGTTCAAGATAAATTTGCTTGCGATATCCTCTTACAGAGGAGTATGCCATTAACGTGTAAGTATTAGTTAATTTAATTTATAAAAATAAAATTCTTGTAACTTGAGAACAATACATTTCTTGGACGAGTTTTATAATAATTATTCAGTAATAGATGGCGTTCAAATCTCTATTTTCTAATAATACTACCTAATTAGCAGATTCAATTAATGTTGATGAGTTCTGTGGGAGGGATAGGTGCTGACCTAGGATGAGTCATAGGAGGTGTCCTGTTTTTGTTACAAAATAAGTTAGCTTAAAAATAATAGTGATCGTGTATGCATACGTACGGTGTATATTTGTGAGGTACTTCTTTGAGACGTCTTTTATTTTACTACATAGTTGGAAAGTAAACCAATTTTTTAACATAACCCATACCTCTCCTTCACGATTCTTCTCTTAAAATACAATGCAAGCAAATATACGAACACAAGATTTTTTATTAAGATATCGATCGGTCAAGTTATAAACTAACAAAGCTTCAACAATGCAAATGACCGAGGTGTACCAAGGATTCCAGGTTCTCCACTGAATTAATGACAGACGGGCCAACTGATAAAGCAGTGTAAACTAACGAACGATCGAAGATGTGAAGCAGGTGTCAACTAGTCAGGCTCTGGGCTTGATCCTGTGAGTAGAGTGATAGGCGGTAACTCAAATGGTAACCCTTACCTTAAAATAAATCCTTAGCTGGTTATGGGTTTATGTATATGAGCACAACCTCGTTAAAACAAGTTACTCTTGACATGTAAGGGGTAGCAGATAAGAAAAATGACGCTACTGTAAGCTTCAATCCCTCTAACACTCTCTAGTACTTTAAAAGTGTCTGTTCATGTATTGTGTGTCCAAATATCATTTTTAACCAAGAAAACTTGAGTGCGATAAGCGACAGCGTATTGAGGCTTACATCTTTAAAGTATTAATTTGTAAACAACACGTTTAGTTCCTTGCGCTCCGTATAGAAACATGAGTGAGACTCTCTAGAATACCCCGTCAATTAGTATAGCGTGCATACAGCCTGGGAAGCATGCAAGCCATAACTTTGTCCATACTGTGTAAACACAACAATAATTAAAATTCTACAATATACTACTTTCGTAAACTCTAATAATGCCTAGACGGAGTTAAGTTGGATTATGATATTGTGACCCATGGTGTCCTGTAAATCGCGCCGTGTGAAAATCGCGCCCTGTGAAAATCTCCCCCCGTACGTCCGCACGCAGTGTAAATCTCGCCCAGTAGGTCCTCACTTCACCTGTCGAGTTAATTCAAAATAAACTGATTCCCATCACACTTTATCCAGGCTTTGGACTGGCTAAATGACAAGTGCAAGTTATTGTTCTTTAGGCGTGTATAAAATCAGCTTTAAGCTATGTCATTTTTTGGTTATTTTTATTTCAATATTTGTATTTTTTATATTTTAATAGTTGTTCAATAGTTTGTCCAATCACTCAAGCTTTTGTAGGAACGATATTGATTTCAAACATAAGACATTGTCCCCATCTTCTTCGTACTTCTTGATTATTTTCTCCAGCCTTCCGTCTAATTGCATGTAGGTTGTTTTTCTTCGTTTTCTTTCCATACTCAACTATATCCTCATTAGCGAGCATGCTGAATTTTCTACCTCTTTCTTCATACATTGGATTACATCTCTGATTTTAGGATGCAGTTTTGCAAGTGTGTTATTAATTCTATTGTGCCAACCTTCTACGGCGTTAGTTGTACGATGGCGGTGTCTGTAGCAATTCCAAAGGCTAACCGGCACTTCTTCATTTTCCATCCATCTCTCTACAAAGTAGTCGAAAAATTCTGACAGCTTTGTGAATCGGAACAACTGAATATATGTCTCAAATGAGAAGACTACTGGATATATATTGGTTTCGGTCTCTTCCATAGTTTGCGTGGATTTTATAAACTTGAGCAAATTGTTTACTACAACTATTAAAGGTGCCGTCCATAAAAAAGTCTATTTTACTATTCAAAGGTTCCTTTCCTGTTTTTCCACTGAAAACTATTATTCTTTCTCTTAAATCACTGTCGTCACTTATAAGAAAACTGTTACCGTCGTTCATAATTAGAACTTCAGGTGGAAGATCAATTTCTTGAGTGGTTTTCGGTTCGGTTTGATTTCCTTTACACTTGTTCCATTAATTATTTAAAGTCCTCTTCGTTACTTGCTGCTCTGGCATTTCTGTCATAAACTCATATCCTCGATTATGGAGGTCAACAATTTCTTCTAAATATATTCTAGAAATCGAAGTGTCTTCTTCTCGTGCCCTCTTCTTCGCAACACTCAGTTTCTTGTGAACTTCCAAGCGAGCGTCATCCGGACGTCCACATTGATGGTCGCTCGAACTCAGCACAGCCGCGTCCTTGGTCTTGATAACTCCTCGGCAACGAGTTGACCTCTGCTGCAAGCAGCGCCAAATAATCGCCCCCATCTTTCAAAGTCTTCTTGATATTAAACGAGTACCCTTCGTAAAGAGCACATGGCTTGCCATCACTAATTGTCACTTCCATACCGCCCAAGCCGCAGGAACAACACAAAACAGAGAACACACACAAGCCGCACGACCTGACCACTTAAAAAATTGGAACAGGATTGAGGGAGGGAGGGTAGGGTGCTAAAGAAAAAGCTATCAAGGATGAACCGGGGAGGGAGCAGGTAATTCCCGGTCATTCCCCTTATTAAACGGCTGTCAAATGACGCTCGCGGTCCATGACTCAATGGTCCGCTAGGTTCACGTAGACAGGGAGCGATTTACACAGATTTTTGTTTGTGGGCGCGATTTTCAGGCATTCGTGACCCATCCTCCCCCCGGAAAAACCAGTAATAGTTTATAAACGACATGTTTACATTGTTCCCCCTGTCCCTGAGCTTCATATAGAAACATGAGCGAGACTATCTAGAATAATTTGTTACCCCATCAACTAGTATAGGGTGCCTACAGACTAATACTGGGAAGTTCGCAAGTCAAAGAGTTGTGTAAACACAAAAATAATTCAAAATTCTACTTCCGTACACTCTAATAATGTCTTTGTAAACGAAATAATGCCTAAACTAAGACAACAATAGGATACACTACCTGTATGTAAAGGCCTAAGTGTGGTAATGAGAGGTGAACATCATTGTGCAGCAACTCCCTGTTAATTTAGAATAGGTGATGTCACATAAGTTAATGTATCCAAACTAAGTTAAGGACAGAGCAATATGAGCCAACTACTTTGAGGTAAAAGTTTTAAGGTTACGCAAAAACACAATATGACACAAATAAATTAGATGAAACAATGCCCTTAATTTCGTTCATCGTATTTAATGATCACTTCTAATCAGGTTTATTGATTAATAGTTTCCTACATCTTATCAAATAGCTGTAGAATATTTTACAATAATCTAGTCATTAAAATACTAATACTCTATACTCATGATGAGGAACTTATTTTGTAGAAGTTTTTACCGGAATAATTTCCTACAAATGAAAAACTCTAGCTTCAGAAAATAAATTTTATAATTATAATTTTATATTAAGAAATTAGAAATTAGGAAACTTCTGCGAAAATACTCCCTAGGTATTACCCATTGCAGGGGTTTTACCCTAACGCAATAAAAACGAACGTTGCTTGATGTTCAATGTCTAAAAATGATGACAAATTACAGCTTTTGTAAGTAATTAGTTATCTATTTTTTCTTGTGTTAAAGGGTTAAGGGAGAAGGGGTAAAGAAGTGTCCTGAAGTGGTTGACTAAAGGGTTGAGGGTTAGGTTCAAGGTGTTAAGAAATTGTTGATGAGGGGGTTAACAAAAGGGTTAAGGTTGGGGTGAAAGGTTTAAGAGGTGGGGTAGCCTGAGGCTGATCTAGTAATCTCATGGTCTGTACTACTACCCATGACCGTCCTATTCAAAAATTATACATTATGAGAAAAGATTATTCTAAAATGTATTGATGTCCATGAACTGGACGGTATGGAGTTACCTGAAGTTCTGACAGTTACTTTATACAAGACATTTAGCGACATTTCGTTAGTATTCCAGTGTAGAACAGTAGACTCTACAAATGAAAAATGGAGATTTGTTAAAATTACCGGAGGTATACATTTACCTAGTGTAACATGTACGGACATAAAACAGAAGCCTCCTGTTAAAGTTCCATTACTGTTACAACTTTCTCCAAAGATGGTGAGCGAAATCCTGATCAATAAAAACTAAGAAGATATGGAGGGTCATAACGAATATTTACACTTTATTGCGTAAGAAATCATACACTGAAATATTTTTGGATGGATTTAAAACGTTTTTAAGGAAGAAAGGGCAATATTTGGACCAATATTCAGAAAGGATTCGTCTATTAAAGAAAATTCTGTTTCTTGATTAACTCTTTTGTTGAGAATAATTATTTTCTTCATTCCATAATACAGAAGGAAGATATCTGAGATAATATTGTGATGAAGGAAAATATTGCGATATCTGAGACTATAGGATCTGTTATGCGCTGTTGTAGATACTTGTACCACAGGTCTGTTTTTTAACGTTTTCCAAATATGGTAGAAAAACTGTAAAAACATATCAGCGTTTTAAAAACGACTTAATGAAAAAGTCTAAACGTTTTTTATAAAAACTTCAAAAATTAAACTGTTAACCGTTAATAACACCGAAAATTTGAATGGGCTGGCAATTATGGTGGCAGTATGCTCAATGAATTTCTTTATTGAGTACTGATTCTTTAGAATTGTCGATTTTAAACAGAGCCAGCTATTGTTTTCCATTATAGGAAGACTATATTTAGCAAAAAAATGTTACTTCGCTTTATAGGCGCCTTATAGGAGGTTCGTGTTTTCACGGACCTGACATAGCTCTGCCTTCTCTTGCCCACCTCCGGCTAACTTATCTACTTTCCTCCACTCACCTCAGCTCGATGATCTCTCCTTGTCCGCAAGGACAACCACTTTTGGAAGATACTTCACTGTTTTGCAGTACAAGGTTATATATACAATCTATTTTTTTTCATAAATCTTTATTTCAAAATATAATAATTTCAAGTCAAACTTAAATAAAAATTGAATAGCCTAAGGGAGATGAACCTCTCTTAATTACCTAATTAACTTATAAAAATTATAAATTGACTTTTCCTTCAACCGTTTGTCTGAAATAGGAAGTAACATTTTATGATTACATGAACAATCAGATATGCCTTTATTATTGAATAACGAACACAAATAATCTATTGACAATATCCGATAATTGGTAAAATGAGTGAACTAAATGAAGTTTGTATGAAAATTCATAGGCTATTGTAACTAACTAGGGTAACCTTAAAATGGTTAAAACTTTGATATTAAATTAAATAAAGTTTCTATTAAAAGGCATATTGTAACTAGGTAAATTAAACTTAAAATGGTTAAATATTAACAAGACTGTGAGATAAATTTAACTTTAATAAACAAAATTATATGCAAAATAATTATGATAATGCAAATTGAAGAAATGTTAGAATATGTTGAGAACTGGATAGAGATAGCGACATATATCGAGAGCATACTGCGGAGTAAAATGAGACAAGAAGATGGTCGAGGTCAAGATCAGTGACTAGGCTAAATACATTCAGTTTTAGAAATAGAAACCACTGGGGTTAATGAAGGGCCTTCTGACCAGGAAGAATGCTAATACAGTGATACCCTGGTCAGATCTACAAAGGGCAGGAAAGGAGGAAGGGTTTAGTGGGTATTCGCCAGAAGCCCCACAAACCAGGTCTCCTAGAACAGACTTGATGGTGCGTACATGCTTTCCAATCTCCACAGAAAAAAAAATAATAATAATAATAAACTGTGTCTGGCCTTGTATATTGCAGTCTTAATTTTACACACTTAATTTATAGTTCTCTTTAAAATCCCTGTTAACATATAGCTATAATATATATATATATATATATATATATATATATATATATATATATATATATATATATATATATGAAGTTAATATATTACTATGTAAGTAATCTTAATAACACGAACCACATAACAAATTCAGAAAAACATAACCTATCAGGAATTTACAAAATCACATGCAACAGCTGTAACGCTTTTTACATAGGAAAAACAACCAGAACATTTAAAATAAGATTTGGAGAACATTATAGAGCATTCAAAAACAATAATTCTAAAGTATCAAATGTTGCAGCACGCCGAATATCCCATACACACGAAATAACAAATTACGAAAATAACCTAACCATACTTGAAATAAATAACAACCCAATAGAACTAAACTCACTAGAAAAATACCACATTTATAAAAATATACACAACAATTTAATGAATCTACAAACAACATATACAGAAGACATACTATATAGAAATATCATACACACAGATCAAGAAAAAGTACGCGTAACGTCAACAAACACCAACTTCACAGACCGAACATCTACAACAGAAAAACATCAGTGATTCGACAATGGTCAATTGACCGAAAGGTGCCTCATCACTCAAAGGTAAAATTATTGCACTTAATGGTGGAAAAATTACTTACATAGTAATATATTAACTATGTACACTAATATATGTAACTAATACATTTAATATATTAACAATGGATAACGTTAAATATCAAGAATATATATATATATATATATATATATATATATATATATGTGTGTGTGTGTGTGTGTGTGTGTGTGTGTGTGTGTGTGTGTGTGTGTGTGTGTGTGTGTGTGTGTGTGTGTGTGTGTGTGTGTGTGTGTGTGTGTGTAATTAATAAATTAAAAACATTTCAAAAACAAGAATACTTTTAATGCATAATAATAATATATATATATATATATATATATATATATATATATATATACATATATATATATTTGTAATTAAATTTTCTATCTAATCTATTCCAACCCAATAGTATGTGAGGTATCGATATTCAATAACGTTCAAGAATTTAATATATCTAAATGGACAAGAGTGATTTTCAAAATGATTTAATAATAATTACGTACATGTGATACTTGAACGGACTAATTATTAAATATACTCAGAACAGACTAGTGTTATAAAATGTAATATTAAATATTGAAAATATCACTTTTAATTTTTCGGAATTACAAGTAATCATACGTTTAGAACAAACCGCCCTAAAAAATTCACAGAAACACGTTCTATAGTATAGGAACTTGTTCTAGATAAGAAATGTTCTATAAATCACTATCCAACTAACAACTTTAACAAGAAACAAATATCTGGTTTTGGGTAACAGTGCAAGAAGGACAGAGAACTTTGGAATGACTTTATCAATGATTTTACCATAATATTAAGTACGTAATTATTTGTGTAATTATCTGCTTCCAGTTTAAAACAATCTAAATTAAATGCACTAAGTACTACTTCAAAACCAATTAGACTTATTATTAGAATTTACTAATTATTTAAGTTTATAGTTGTAGCGCACGAATTTGAACGCAAATTATTGTTAAATGAAATTAAAGTTTTTGTGAACGTTTTAGAAATATTATCACAAGTAGAGAAGGTTGCAATTGAAAATACATTATATTTTTAATTATAATCAGTCTTTTATGATTGTAGTTTTCTTTCACATGGTTAATAAATCTTTTTCTATTGTCACCCATGTTTCGTACGGATGCCACCTTTCGCAAGTTAAATAATCACATAATCGGTAAATACAAATTCAAGAATTACGACAAGGTATTCTATACATATATATATATATAATAACATAAACATATGAGGCATATAGTTTAGGTTTAGTTATTATTCAAAATAAAATAATAATAATAAGTATATATATTAAGAAAGGGGTGACCAAGATAGCATAGAAAAAGCCTACAAAGAGGGCTTAACCATTGTATATCTCGGTGGGAGTAATAAACCAGTCATGGGAACATGTTGACCAAAGAAAAGTCCAGAGTATTTTTAAGGTTCAAGTATTTCGGGAAAACCAAGGAAAGCATGGGAAAGTAAAACCTGTTACATTGTGTGAATCGTACAATTTGTAAAGGTGCATGAGAAAGGCACAGATATAGCAGAAACCGTTGTCCAAAGGTTATGAGTTCGAAGTTAAGAATGTTAAATCTGATTGACTGAAATACGTAAGGGGGGATACTATGCTTGTTTTTAAAAACTAAAATCATCGGGCAAAGCGGACTAAGTTTGGGGAACTTCGGAAAGGTGCAGACGTATTGGAGGGGGGGAGTTGTAAGACAAGTTTTAAACGGGTGAATTTGTATAGAAGAGGGAATTGTAAATGGAATTTAGTAGTTATTTATGTATAGAAGTTATAAAAGTGGGACGAGTAATGGATTAAACAGATATTAAAGAAATTAGGGAAGTAAGGCTAATTATTGTGAAAAAGTGAAGTAAAGAAATTAATCCCTAGCAACCAGTGAATTCCAGGTGAGCAAGGTATAAGTAAAAACTTTATTTTAGAAGAACAAATTTTAATTCATTGTCTTTATAAATTTTAATCGTTTTTTTCACCACTTTCTACTTTATAGGAGTTCCCATAGTAACGACCCGAAAGAAAGAGCAATCTAACACTGTATTTACTAAACTTTATTGTATTAAGAACTTAAAGCCTCAAGAGTCCACTTTTATAGTAATTGTAGTCTTATGTATGCAATCAATCTTTATCGCTGCATCATATTATTAAAATTTTAGTATTAATTTTTGTAAGAATTGGATGTCACATGAATAAATGTAGGTGATATTAAATTTATATGATTGCTTAAATATTTAGAAATCTAAACGTGCGAAGGATGAGGTAATTATGATATAATATAAAGAGTAACATTAAATAACTTTTCCATTATATATGTATATATATATTATATGTGTATATATACATATGTATATATATATATATATATATATATATATATATATATATATATATATATATATATATATATATATATATACATATGCAGTATGTTTTCTTGTGTATTAATAAAGAACAAAGTCTAAATACAAATACAAGAATTATATAATTCAATTATAATTCTTGTATTTGTATTTAGACTTTTGTTCTTTATATATATATATATATATATATATATATATATATATATATATATATAGATATAGATATAGATATATATAAATATATATTATGAATAGTTCATATCCGAAATACATCCATTCCTAGTGCAAAAAATCGCACTGGATTTCGTTTATTTATTGCAAGTGGACTAGTTGACTGACTCTTGTATTTTTTTTATGACATTTTTCTTTTTGCATCTGTTAATACATGCTTGTAGTAAAGGTAACTCCGCTCCTGTGTATGGAAGAAAGATGCCTCATTGACGTTAATCAACACACATGTGACCTAAACAATTGCTCGCATTTTTTCTACTCTGCCATTAAACTCTAAAGATACCTACACAGCGGGTAATTTGAATGTATCATCGCGCTTGTCAAGACTCTCCTGCTTCTGTATTTCGACAGCCTCACGCATTATTCTAGTTCTGTAATTTTCCATTTGAGCAATTTGCCAGCAAGACCGGAAATCAAAGGTATGACACGTCTCGCTATGGTTTTTGTACGAGGCAGACAATTCCTTCTTGTTTTTAAGGCCTAATTTTTGGTCTTATATCCTAGCTGAGACACGTCTGTTAGTTTTGCAAATGTACTATTTTCTACGAACTTCACAAGAAACGCTGTAAACCCCCACGGTTTTCAAAACAGATCTTGTCCTTAACGTTATCTAAAACCTTATCAATAGTGACGTGAGGTTTATAGACAGATCACAATAGTGTTTCTTAAAGAGTCTGACATTCCTTTCAGTTGTCCCTTAATTAAAAGGTAAAGCAACAATAATAATTACCTTAGTCTTCCTCCCGTCCACATCAAGCAAAAGGGCAATTTGCCGGTCCATGAATGACATAACCCTTATATCCTTCTATTGATTCTTAACCCCCTTCTCATGGTAATAGGCTCATTGGCCCTAGAATGGATTTCGAACTTGTAAGACCGAGAAAAGAGCATGTCCGCAACAGCATGGATCTGCAATGGGTGGTGGCGCCATTCAGCATTAAGATATCTGTTGGTGTGAGTCTGTTTTCTGCAGACCGAATACTGAACGCACCTATTCTAACCGTTCCTAACCAAGACGTCCAGCAATGTTAAGTAGCCAGGACTTTCTAGTGCCAAAGTGAAAAATAACTTGCAGTAACGAGAGATGAGGTATGTAAGGACCTTATCCATCTCGGTGCCACCATGCTACCAAGTCATAAAGACGTCATCCACATAACGAAAAAAAGCTGTGGGCCTGAGAGAAGCATTCTTCAGGGCGCCTTACTCGATTAACGCCAAAAAAAATATTCGCTATAGCTAGAGAAAGAAAATCCTATAGGAGCACCGTCAAGTTACATGTAAAACTTTTCCGTGAACCAATAGAAAGTATTTTTGAAAAAGATCAATGATATACGAGAAGGGCATAAATACCTTCATTATTGGACATCATCTGAAGCACTTCATCGATAGGGACGCTAGGAAATAATAGAACTAGAAATAATGAATTAGCCATAATGTCGCCTTCTTCATCTTGAATACTTCGACAAAATGTTCAGAGTTCCTGACATACAGATCGACCATCTGAACTAACTGTTGAATAACTTGAGCCAAGTATTTCTCCAGGCTCTGCAGAGGTGAGGTCATAGCACCTTAGGAATGTATGATTTATGAATTGTAGATAATCCATATAACATTAGTTATTACGTAAATTACCCTCTTCAAGTTACATTTATATGTTAGTCTCTAGGTATCGGTAGCAACTCTAGTACGAACGTGAAATACAGTATCCATCCCCGAAACAGGTTTATAAATACTTACCAAAGACGACAATGTATACAAAACTGTCGAGAACGTATAAAATTACTTTAAATAATAAGGCCATAAAAAAGGGGAATTTTGTTGAACAAAACCAGATTATTGAATAGATATATTTTGTAAAGTGGCCCACTATTGTAGAAGGCCCAGATAGCTAAAATAAAGGAAATTGTGTTAAAAAAGTAAGCCTATAAGCGATAGCGTCAGGGCTTCATGGGTGGAGCCAACGTACAAGGTGTGGTGTATCATCATAAAGTGGGAGGCTGAGGATGAGCTGGTCGGAGGAAAGCTGAGCTGGTGGTTTGAGGTAAGTATAGAAAAGTACGTAGTAACGCTGCACAAGTTTTAAGAGAACAAATAGGGCGGAATTCTTTGATAACCTGTCTACTGAGGTGCGACCCGGCTAGCAAATATCTAATAACATGGATGAAACTGGGCTTGTTTCGGTATACATACCGTACCGTGTCATTGTTTTACACAAATCTTGCCCTAAATTCGGCAGACAGACGACCGCTAGTGACTATTTCTGTGGCTGTATCAGCGATTGGTGACAGTTTTTCATCCCTTTTTGTGTTTCCCTGTGTGAATTATAAAGAACGATTCGTAATAAACGGACCAGTTGGTTGTTTTGGCTTTAATTAAGATGATAAGTATGTAATTAAATGTTAATTACAACCAAGGTTTTTTTCCCCCTTTAGATAAAATACATTTTTAATTCGTGACAAAGTACTCCTTATCCGGTGACAATGTACCCCTTATCCTGTGACAAAGTACACCTTATCCTGTGACAAAGTATTCCTTATCCTGTGACAAAGTACCTCACACACTGGTTACTTTGTCACACTTGCAATGCTCCAGAAAAAGTTAAAAAATATATTATTAGGAACTAAATAATTGGTTGAAAAAAATAATTATTGTGTCTTAAACCTAAAAGTTTATGACTAATCTATAAGCTTGAACACAATTCGACTCTAAGTAAAAAATCAATGTTAAACTAGTACGTTTTTATTAATTTTAAACAATCACCAAGTAGCTTTAAAGGACGTACGTTTAAACCTTAAATTTACTTTGTAAACATGTATTGAATTTAAAATCTATTGTTTAAAGTAACATATAATTTGAAATACTTTACTGAATTCATTTCGAATATTGTTTACAATTAGAGGAAACAATTATTTATTTATAATTTTTATTATTCTATAAAAATAACTTTGTTTAAAACTTTTAAATATATTTTTATAATAATCTCGACAGGATGTACATACAGTATACGTTTAATGCTTTTCTCTAACAGAGTCTAAATCTTACTGAGATTCTTGCTCCGCAGGATATTGGAAGTACATGAATAAACGAAATTATGAGCTTGTGGTCAAATGTTTTAATTAGGTATACTTTACAGGTGTATTGAAAATTTAAGCTAAAAACAAAAAAATTAAATACGACCAAGGCCTAATAGATAAAACGTTTTTGTCATAATAATGTGGAAAATATTTATTTAAAACTATGTTGTAAAATTTAATCCATTTTCAGTAATTTTTGAAATTTGTTAGTCCCGAGGTAACCATATTTTTGTTATTCTTTTTTAATAAAGTTTTAACATACAAGTAAAAACGAATCTGTCAGGTAACTGAGCTTCAAATTATCTTTTTGGTTTTAGGAATATTTCTTCCGGAAAAAACACATTAACTATTTTAAGTATATGTTAAGATTATATGACCTAGTTTTTTTTTTAACAATATCAATGACGATGCCAAAAATAATAGTATTAAAATACTTATTTATTTTGAATACAGAAAATAATATTTCATGTATTTTTAAACACAATTTATTAATGACGGTATTTTAAAAATGTAATCAAATATGTTTTTTTCAGTGAATGGAAAAATTTGTATAACTAAGTCCTAACAATTTATTACTGACCGGAAAACTCACTTCACAGCATTATAAAGCTGGAAACCCTTTAATTTATAACTCATACCATACTCTGTCCTATACGAATGTCCAAATTAAAGAAAATAAAAGCATATTGGAAGTTAGTATTATTCCTATACACTTTTCGGACATAATACTTAAAATGCTTTACTTTATTACTTTATAAAATTTCTTATATAGTAACTACTATAAGTTCACACTCTCTCTATATGTACATATATATATATATATATATATATATATATATATATATATATATATATATATATATATATATATATATAAAGAACCTAAGTCAAACTACAAATAAAAGAATTATAATTGAATTTATAATTCAAAGCTTTTAGTTGGCCAACAGTACCAACATCATCAGGAATATTCAAATTCTGATTTGACTTATGTAGTTTGACTTATGTTCTCTATTAATACACAAGAATACATATTACGATATTATATATATATATATATATATATATATATATATATATATATATATTTTTTAAAACAACATAGGTTATTCAAATACAAGAATCTTTATTATTTTATATCCAAAGCTTTTCGTTGGCAAACAGTACCAACATCATCAGAACTTTGGATATAAAATAATAAATATTCTTGAATTTGAATAACCTATGTTGTTTTAAATTATTAAACAAGAAAACGTATTTTATTTTTTATAAAATTAACCTTACAGGGTTATATAAAAAGTGTTGTGCAATCAATGTAAGTGTTATAATTGTAGGTTAGATTTGAGACTTGATTATTAATTCAAAAACATTTTGATTTAACATACTGATTAATCGATCAAATATCTAGAATTGTGTGTATTATTACATATATTTGAAAAGGATATTTTAAACAACTCAAGATATATAATTTTTATAATTTCTAAAGTAATTATACTGAAGAGGATGATGTTGGTACTGTTTGCCAACGAAAAGCTTTGGGTATAAAATAATAAAGATTCTTATATTTGAATAACCTATGTTGTTTTAAATTATTAAACAAGAAAACGTATTTTATTTATATATATATATATATATATATATATATATATATATATATATAAATATATATATATATATTTATATATAAATAAATATATATATATATATATATATAATGTTTTCAGATTTCAAAAATTCCTTGCCTTAATATTACTTTTCTAAGTGTATGGATAACATACTTACGTTTAGCTACCGTAAATGATGTCTACCAAGTTCTAAAACGACGTTATATACGTTTTCCCTCCATACATTGGACATTAGTACCAAAACGTTATTTAAACAGTTGTAAGTGTAATGACGTCATTTTCTAATCAACGTAAAATATAACAGTAAAAACCAATATTTATTAGGTAAAGTAGGAAGTGGTATGAATGGGAAAATTTGTTAGAAATGACTTCGCAATGGGAAATGTAAAATGGCTGTTATAAATCTAGATAATTACGTATAGTTTATAAATTTGTGTAATATTTGCTTCTCATAAATAAATACCAATAGAATTATAAGCTCATGTAAGATAAACACTTGGAATAAAATATTAATAGAACAAAATCGATGTCAGTAAATCTTTATTATTGTTTCTACCTTAAAGTTAGCAGATCTGTAATCACATTTCAAATCAAAACATTTATCATGAACTCTACGCAGCTATTCGTTCTACGATTCCATTTGAATAAATATAATTTGTTTCCGATTGCGTTTCAAATGTAAGATAAATGGATATGAACTCGTATAAATCAACTTCCTTGCTGATGTAAGTACAGCCTACAATTTCAGCTCACCAGGTAAATAAACTTTAAACTATTTCTATGCAACAATAATACTAGATTCTGTGTTTAGTTTTAAATTTTAAGAATACCTTTGCTCTTGAATATTAAAATTAAAAAAATATTACCGTACATTAAAAAGGGCAATGAAAACAAGCATGGATGTTATTTAGCCTTTATTCTTAACAACCATATTGCCCGGTCTAATTAAGGGTAGTGGATATTCTTCTAAAAAACACACCTGAAATACTTCAATTTTTTAAATTTTTCTATATTTCTAGGTGTGTGCCAGAAGCAAAAAGAACCTACGATTATTTTTTCTTTTTCTCGTTTTTCTTTTAATCTAAGATTTACGAAAAATACACTATTAAACCATGTATAAAAGCTTGTTTTATGTTAAGTTTTCAGATTTTCAGGATCCAAGACTACATATCATTTGCATCATATACAAATGGTTTCATTGGCTAATACCTGGAGCATCTTGTAAATCTAGCTTTGAGTTCTTTGCTCAAGTACTAGATTCTATGAGGATGCCAAAAAGTATCTCTAACTCTATCATTTTCATCTCCTCTAAGGTTTCTAGGTTATTTTCCTTATAAATTAGTTATTTTTTCATTTATTTTTAGGTTTGTTACATTATTTCAATCATAAATACGTTTTTCTTTAATTTTATCGTTAGCAAATTTGGTCAGGTTAGTTTCCATTGCCTGGGTCTACTTGTTTACTTATTAACCAAAACTATTAAGAATTACCAGTGTCTTACGATTAAAGGGTGTGTTGCAACGGGCCTTTTTACTTATTGTCTATACTCAACTATTCTTGTTTTATACTTTTTTTATTTATTTACTCCTTACCTACTATTTATTTATTTTCTCTATTAATTTAATCACTCCCTTTTTCTATTTCCCCTAGTATTCTTCAACCTTCGTTATTCAGCTTTATTTATATATTCTTCTCCGAGACTCTTCCTTACCTACTAAGTATTAGGACTAACATTTTCTAATACCTAGTTGATCCTGTCCCTTATCCTAGGTCTCCGTAATACTTACCAGTGGCCCTGCAATGGTAGAATGATCTAGGAGGAATTTCAGTCAGTCAACCTAAGCCTATAACATCCCTGACTGGATCTCCTAGGAATTAATAACTAGATTTCGTATGTAAAAACCAATTAGCGGAGTATTTCCCGTTATAGCCTACAAGCATAATACTCGGGATGTGGTGTCTGCTATTTGAGGCGTTTGGTACTTGGAAACCCTTTAGAAAGAAACTGTGAAACTGCATGTCATTTAGCTAAATCATCACTAACGACAGCTAATTGGAAAATTAATTTTTCTATTTATAAGGTGGTAAAGCATACACACAATTACGGGCAATAATTGTTTATTTAAATTAGCATCTTTACCCCTAAGACAGCATCATTAAAATAAATATAATTTATCTTGAATATCTATAGTAAACTCATATCAATTTGATATGAGTAAACATCAATTTGACTAGTAAACATCAAGTCTATTTGATGTTTAATTTGTTGAATAATTTATCTGTTTTAACTATTTATAAAATTATTAATATTCACTGAAGAAAATTTAATATTTGCAGAAAAATTAAAATAATACCTTGCCACACTATGACTTGATTCTCTTTATAAAACAAATTAAAATAACATTCTCCTTGCTTTTGCTTTAATTTTCATATACTATGATAATAGACTTACAATCTTGTAATACAATATATATATATATATATATATATATATATATATATATATATATATATTCTTGATAATTTACGTTATCCATTGTTTTTCCGTTGCACTGACTTTATGAAGTTAATATATTACTATTGTAAGTAATTTTATCCACCATTAAGTGCAATGATTTTACCTTGAGTGATGAGGCGCCTTTCGGTCACTTGACCCTTGTCGAATCACTGATTATTTTTTCTTAATTTTTCTGGTGCAGATGTTCGGTCCGTCGTGTTGGTAATTGTTGACGTCATATATGTTTCCTCTTGAGTCTTGTGTATTATGTTTTTGATAGTATGTCTTCTGTATATGTTGTTTGTAGATTCATTAAATTGTTGTGTATGTTTTTATAAATGTGGTATTTTTCTAGTCAGTTTAGTTCTATTGGGTTATTATTTATTTCAAGTACGGTTAGATTATTTTCGTAATTTGTTATTTCATGTTTATGTGATATTAGGTGTGCTGCAACATTTGATACTTTTGAATTTTTGTTTTTGAATGCTCTATAATGTTCTTCAAATCTTATTTTAAATGATCTGGTTGTTTTCCCTATGTAAAATGCGTTACAGTTGTTACATGTAATTTTGTAAATTCCTGATAGGTTATGTTTTTCTGAATTTGTTTTGTGGTTTGTGTTATTAAGATATTTTATTATTTTGTTGTTTGGTTTGTATGTTGGAGTGTAGTATTCTTTGTTGTATATATTTGTTATTTTTTCTATTTTGTTATTGGTGTATTTATATTTTAGGTAGATTTTTTTATTTTTATTATTTTTGTTTTCCGGTTGTAGTGTTGTATTGAGGTTAGGTTTTTTTGTAAATTTATTATATATATTTCTTATAAGGTGTTTGTTGTATCCATTTTCTATTGCTATTTTTGTAATGTTATCTAATTCTTCATTTAATTTTTGTTTGTTATCCTGTGTGTATTTTATTGCTTTATTTATCATGTTACTGTAAGTATTAATTTTGTGTGTCCAGGGGTGGTTAGATTTGTAATACTTAAAAACATAATATACACAAGACTCAAGAGGAAACATATATGACGTCAACAATTACCAACACGACGGATCGAACATCTGCACCAGAAAAATTAAGAAAAAATAATCAGTGATTCGACAATGGTCAAGTGACCGAAAGGCGCCTCATCACTCAAGGTAAAGTCATTGCACTTAATGGTGGATAAAATTACTTACAATAGTAATATATTAACTTCATATATATATATATATATATATATATATATATATATATATATATATATATATATATTATAACATAAAGTACGAGGCTTTATATTAAATTAAGTTAGTTGCGAAAATAAATCATCTATAGGATTTAGCAAAGAAAGACACAAATAGTTTTCTAGGCGGACGAAGCAGGTACCATGTCGTTATCCTTTCCAGGAAAGCTATAAGTTGAGTCCGGCAACCATAGACAATAGAAGGTCCAAAGCTTGTTAAGACCGGAAATCCAGCGGCCGATATAGCCTGGGGAATTAACCGTGTACCGTTAGGTTTAGCTAATTGTAGAACTGTGGGAAACTTACAAAGAACGTATTGGTGGTAGGGGGAGAGATTAGGGATTTCATAAAAACTAAATGATCGGAAGTTTAAGGGAAGTTTTTGAGGAGAGTCTCAGAGAAAGGCAGGCAGGTTGGTGGGGACCAGGACGGAAGTGTTGTAACGGGAGAATTTTGTTAAATTAAGTAGAGTTTTTTTATAAGTAAAATTTAGTAAAGTGCGACGTAAAAGTTTTTTTGAAATATAAAGTAAGTTTTTTTTTGTCAAGTGTAAGCGCTGAAGTGAACAAACCAGGATTCCAGGGACTCTTCAGAACAATAAGTATATTTGAAAATAAGTGTAGCCAATAGACATCTATCTTTTAGTTTAAAACAAATTTTAAGTTCATCAAAATTTATAAAAATTATTCTAGTCACCATTTCTAATTTAAAAGCAAAGTTCCCGTAATAGCGACCCCGAAAGCAAGAATAAATTTTTAATATTGTTTTTTTATCTTATCTATTAGAAATCTAAAGCCTCAGAAGTCCACCTTTTTTTATCATTGTAATTTTAGTTAAGATATCAAACCTGTCACTGCACTATATTAATATAAATTAGGAATAATGTGTAGAGTTAATTGAGGAAAATAAATGGAAGTAATTTTTAAAAATTGATAAGATAATTAATTCTTTTATAAACCTGAAGGTGTGAAATTAAAAGGTAAGGTAAATAAATAACATTAAATATAATTTTAATTATAACAAAAGTTAGGTTATAATATATATATATTAGCGTTTAATTTATATTAAATCTCCCATTTAAAACGTTTAATCACTCTTATCCTTTTCTCCTTACTCAATTCACAAAAAAATCTTACTTACTCAACAATCATAGCATACATTTTTGTAATTTAAAATTATTCTATGGTAATTTATAATTCAGTTCCCATATATATATAATATATATTTATTTGCTAAAACGTTATCATTTTTAAATCAAAATATATTAGATTATTTTATACTATAAAGCTTTAAGAATTTACTTGAAATATCCTTCTTTATATATCTTGTTTATAAACTTTATAATTTAAAATATAACATTCTACAATTTTATATTTGAACAGTTTTAAATAAATTTAAGTAAAGCCAAATCTGTACTAGAAATTGGTTTTTAAATTTAAAAAATATACTCGAAATTATACGTTTAGGAGTAAAATTAAGCATAACTGGATTGGACTTGCCTTTGAAGGAAAACGTCATCTTCAGTCGTGAGTTTTTGCCAGCAAATGGATGGTGATCCCGTCCGCAATAGTTCAGAATGTTCCATCTCCTCTCCAGTGTTCTTGCGATGAGTCCCTCTTCTCCAGTGAATTGGCTGCATACTACAACATCTTCTTCTTTCCGAATTTAATAATTACGAGTGAAATACATATTATAAATTACCGGTTATCTGTTAATTTTGAAAAATGTATAGTTCCGTTCAGAATGGTTCTACTTCAGCTATTTTACATTGAGAAATATTTGTACTAACAGTTTTTGTTCCTGGCAAGGCTAAGGATTAACTCTTTAGCCCGCCAGGATGATGTCAAAAAATCTTTAAAAAAGCCTACTCCCGCAGTCCCTGTCCCCTATCTCGTATCTTTAATCTGACAGGTGTCTGAAATCTAACTGCCCCAATTCAACTAACTCCAATTTGGCATCAAGAGCGTTTTCCCACTATTACCTTTATCTTCTTCGACTTTAGTTTTAAAATCTTTTAAAATGATTTGGCTTTACTGCAACAATTTGTTTTATAATTAATATTCCTTTAGTCTTGTTACATTTTATTTGAATGTATATATATATATATATATATATATATATATATATATGTGTGTGTGTGTGTGTGTGTGTGTGTGTGTGTGTGTGTGTGTGTGTGTGTGTGTGTGTGTGTGTGTGTGTGTGTGTGTGTGTGTGTGTGTGTGTGTGCGTGCGTGTAATTGACCTAATATCTGTCTGCCTTTTACTACTTATGCATTACTTTTTATTCATCGTATTGACATGATACTTCAGGAAGGTTTTTAGTATATTCTAGCTAATGTTTTTAGCATGGTATTATATACCACTATTAGTTCACACGGTTAAAATATAAGTCGTCGTTAAAGCTACTTGTGCACTAATTGCTAAAATTCATACACTAAATGGGTTGTGACATATTTATTTACATACATTCTAGAAAAAACTTGAAAACCTTTAAAGCAATATTTTACTAATTGGCCTTATTATAGTTGTAGATATCCAAAATGCTGAAGTTTAACACATAGTGTTGGTCATCCTGGCCATGTGTACAGTATCTTTGGCCTACGCCGAGGAGGACGACTCTGTTGCCAGTTCCCGGGAACGTAGAGGATTCTTAGCCAAAGTTAAAAGTTTGTTTCCCCATAAGAAACCAGAACCTACCATTGAGCACCTCTAGGCGTTAGGATGAGAGCTGTAGCTCCAAAATCTATTAAAAATCATTCTGTATAAACATTGCCTTTTTTAAAAATCCAATAAAAAATTTAAAATATGCGTTGTTAGTTTAAATTCTAACCTAACTTTCATATTGTAACCAAAACTATTATGAGCAACACAACACTACAGAATACCAAATGTTTATTGCACTTTTACGAAATATTGTTTATACAAAAGGTAAGGATGTGATAGTGTACACAGTATCAATAATTTAATATTTAGTAATAGAGTCGTTGCCACTTGCTTTACTAAGTGGAAACCTATTTTTCTCTGTTTCCATTTCAGAGACATTTATTGCAATTCCTATTTTCGAAAGTCTGCGCAGGTTTTATAAGACAATATATCGTAGAAGAGAAGTAAACCTAAATACTTTAAATATTTTACAATAGAAAGAAAAGAGACCTAGGATAAGGGACAGGATCAACTAGGTATTAGAAAATGTAGGTCCTAATACTTACCAGGTAAGGAAGAATCTCGGAGCATAATACACAAATAAAGATGAATGACGAAGATTGAAGAATACTAGGGGAAATTAAAAAAGGGAGTGATTAAATTAATAGAGAAAATAAATAAATAGTAGGTAAGGAGTAAATAAATAAAAAAGTATAAAACAAGAATAGTTCAGTATAGACAATAAGTAAAAAGGCCCGTTGCAACACACACACATATGTCTTTAATCGTAAGACACTGGTAATTCTTAATAGTTTTGGTTAATAAGTAAACAAGTAGCTCTAAGCAATGGAAACTAACCTGACCAAATTTGCTAACGATAAAATTAAAGAAAAACGTATTTATAATTGAAATAATGTAACAAACCTAAAAATGAATGAAAAAATAATTAATTTATAAAGACAATAATCTAGAAACTTTAGAGGAGATGAAAATGATAGAGTTAGAGATACTTTTTGGCATCCTCATAGAATCTAGTACTTGAGCAAAGAACTCAACGGTAGATTTACAAGATACTCCATGTATTAGCCAATGAAACCATTTGTATATGATGTATTGGATCCCGATAATCTGAAAACTTAACATAAAACAAGCTTTTATACATGGTTTTATAGGGTATATTTCGTAAATCTTAGATTAAAAGAAAAATGAGAAAAAGAAAAAATAATCGTAGGTTCCTTTTGCTTCTGGCACACACCTAGAAATAAAGTAAAATTTAAAAAATTGAAGTATTTCAGGTGTGTTTTTGAGAAGAATATCCACTACCCTTAATTAGACCGGGCAATATGGTTGTTAAGAATAAAGGCTAAATAACATCCATGCTTGTTTTCATTGCCCTTTTTAATGTACGGTAATATTTTTTTAATTTTAACATTCAAGAGCAAAGGTATTCTTAAAATTTAAAATTAAACACAGAATCTAGTATTATTGTTGCATAGAAATAGTTTAAAGTTTATTTACCTGTGAACTGAAATTGTAGGCTGGACTTACATCAGCAAGGAAGTTGATTTATACGAGTTCATATCCATTTATCTTACATTTGAAACGTAATCGGTGATCTTATTATTTGCATTAGAAAATATTGTTAGGAAATGTAATTCGTAAACAGTGTTAACAAAAAATTATTGCAAATTATATTTATTCAAATGGAATCATAGAACGAATAGCTACGTAGAGTTCATGATAAATGTTTTGATTTGAATTGTGATTACAGATCTGCTAACTTTAAGGTAGAAACAATAATAAAGATTTACTCACATCGATTTTGTTCTATTAATATTTTATTCCAAGTGTTTATCTTACATGAGCTTATAATTCTATTGGTATTTATTTATCAGAAGTAAATAATACTAAAATTTATAAACTATACGTAATTATCTAGATTTATAACAGCCATTTTACATTTCCCATTGCGAAGTCATTTCTAACAAATTTTCCCATTCATACCACTTCCTACTTTACCTAATAAATATTGGTTTTTACTGTTATATTTTATGTTAATTAGAAAATGACGTCGTTATACTTACAACTGTTTAAATAACGTTTTGGTACTAATGTCCAATGTATGGAGGGAAAACGTATATATATCGTCGTTTCAGAACTTGGTAGACATCATTTACGGTAGCTAAACGTAAGTATGTTATCCATACTCTTAGAAAAGTAATATTAAGGCAAGGAATTTTTGAAATCTGAAAACGTTATATATATATATATATATATATATATATATATATATATATATACATACGGAGAGTGTGAACTTATAGTAGTTACTGTATAAGAAATTTTGTAAAGTAATAAAGTAAAGGATTTTAAGTATTATATCCGAAAAGTGTATACTACTAACTTCCAAAATGCTTTTATTTTCTTTAATTTGGACATTCGTATAGGACAGAATATGGTATGAGTTATAAATTAAAGGGTTTTCGCAAAAATAGCCAGCTTTAAAATGCTATACAAATTTTCCATTCACATATATGATTACATTTTTTAAAATACCGTCATTAATAAATTGTGTTTAAAAATACATGAAATCTTATTTTCTGTATTCAAAATAAATAAGTATTTTAATACTGTTACTTTTGGCATCGTCATTGATATTGTTTAAAAAAAAAACTAAGTCATATAATCTTAACATATACGAAAAATGTGTTTTTCCGGAAGAAATATTCCTAAAACCTAAAAGATGATTTGAAGCTCAGTTACTTGACAAATGTCAGATTCGGTTTTACTTGTATGTTAAAACTTGATTAGAAAAAGAATAACAAAAATATGGTTACCTCGGGACTAACAAATTTCAAAAATGACTGAAAATATATTAAATTTTAAAACATAGTTTTAAATAAATATTTTCCACATTATTATGACAAAAACGTTTTATTTATTAGGCCTTGGTTGTATTTAATTTTTTTGTGTTTAGCTTAAATTGTCAATACACCTGTAAAGTATACCTAATTAAAATTTTTATTCTTCAACATGTATGTTTAGGGGGGACCTGTGACCTACAAGTAAAGTGCCAACTATAGAAACCTATTCTTCATTTTCTTACAAATTTACCTAAGCTAACTACCACTACTTAGGTTCTTTCCTAATACAAAGCTTACAAAATATATGTGACAGTTACCAAAGTTTAGTTTTGCGTTCACTTACTGAATGTATTACAATCAATGATTCCAAGAATCCAGAAGGAATAAATAAAATTAGTAGGAAAGTAGTTTCACTGACAGATTTATTTTTAAAAAATAATATTTTTTTAAATTATATAATTGTAAAAATGTTTGAACTTTTCTAATTAAACGTTCTATTCCAAAATAATTTACATTTTGGTAAAATATTTGTATTTTCAACAATTGTAAATAGTTTTGAATTGGAATACAATAGAATATTAAGAATCAAATTTTCAACTATAATTTTATTAAAAATAATTATAATTTCAACAATAATTTTTAATATTTAATGAATGTTACTAAAGTAAATTTAAGTTTTACATATTTATGCTTTAACGCTACATGGGGAATTTCTTAAAGTTAATAAACAATAGATGTTGTTTATGTATAATCATTAAGTAAATCTTTGGGAGTATTTACATCATAGACAAATAATTAATTTCAAAGATAGCCACAGAATAATCATTGTCTCAGCAATATATATAAGTATTTACATAAAACTACAAAATAAATATTTAAACATATAAATAATGCTTTTTAATGTTTAACTATCAATAAACACAATTTTATTTCACACTGTGTTACTTGATACGTTTCCAGACCATCAGGATGCTGAAGGCAACCACAGTTCTATTCCTCACCGCCTTGTTGGCTTTTGTAGTGACTTCTGCCACAGCCGAGGAGGAGCTTCAGAGAGAGGAAAGGAGTCCTTTCAATGTAGGGCAAGCAGTGCGCAACGCTGGAGCAAGGGTTAGGGGCTTCATCGGTAGAATAGACGAGGTCAGGCTTGGAGGAGCTGTTAGTCCTGGTACATACACAATTAGAGCAGGCATCTCAGGAAGAACTAGACACTAGTAACATTATTTGTAACATAAAAATGTTAATAAAGTGTCAGTAACATTATAAATACGGATCGATTATGTTTTGTCTTTGCAATTACACCATAAGCTCTACTGAAGTTTTAAATACGTTTTGTTAAGGAAAGTATTAAATGTTTCCATTTTGTTAATTGAATTGAATAATTTGACATTTAAAACATTGACTACAAGATCATAATTTCGTTTATTCATGTACTTCCAATATCCTGCGGAGCAAGAATCTCATTAAGATTTAGACTCTGTTAGAGAAAGCATTAAACGTATACTGTATGTACATCCTGACGATATTATTATAAAAATATATTTAAAAGTTATAAATAAAGTTATTTTTTTAGAATAATACGAATTATAAATAAATAATTGTTTCCTCTAATTGTAAATAATATTCGAAATGAATTCAGTAAAGTATTTCAAATTATATGTTACTTTAAACAATAGATTTTAAATTCAATAAATGTTTACAAAGTAAATTTAAGGTTTAAACGTACGTCCTTTAAAGCTACTTGGTGATTGTTTAAAATTAATAAAAACGTACTAGTTTAACATTGATTTTTTACTTAGAGTCGAATTGTGTTCAAGCTTATAGATTAGTCATAAACTTTTAGGTTTAAGACACAATAATTATTTTTTTCAACCAATTATTTAGTTCCTAATAATATATTGTTTAACTTTTTCTGGAGCATTGCAAATGTGACAAAGTAACCAGTGTGTGAGGTACTTTGTCACAGGATAAGGGGTACTTTGTCACAGGATCAAGGGTACTTTGTCACAGGATATGGGGTACTTTGTCACAGGATAAGGGGTACTTTGTCACATGAATTAAAAATGGGTTTTGTCTAAAGGGGGGATAGAAAAACCTTGGTTGTAATTAACATTTAATTACATATTTATCATCTTAGTTAAAGCCAAAACATCCAACTGGTCCGTTTATTACGAATCGTTCTTTATAATTCACACAGGCAAACACAAGCCGGGTCGTCTACTAGCCGGGTCGCACCTCAGTAGACCGGTTATCAAAGAATTCCACCATATTTGTTTTGTTAAAACTTGTGCAGCGTTACTACGGACTTTTCTACCCTTACCTCGAACCACCAACTCAGCTTTCCTCCGACCAGCTCATCCTCAGCCTCCCACTCTATGATGATACAACACACCTTGTACGTTGGCTCCACCCATGAAGCCCTGGCGTTATCGCCTATAGGCCTAATTTTTTAACACAATTTAGTTCATTTAAGCTATCTGGGCCTTTTACAATAGTGGCCCACTTTATAAAATATATCTATTCAATAATCTGGTTTTGTTCAACGAACTTCTCCCTTTTTATGGCCTTATCATTTAAAGTAATTTTATACGTTCTCGACAGTTTTGTATTCATGGTCGTCTTTGGTAAGTATTTATAAACCTGTTGCGGGGATGGATACACATTCAATATGGCTCTATAGCATCTTAGATCTGGCTGTTAGGCTATGAGCTTTGCAAAAGAAATATATTTGAAATCAGACTAGAACCCCGCCTCTGTATTTCACGTTCGTACAGTTGCTACCGATACCTAGAGACCAACATATAAATCTAACTGAGGAGGCTAACTTGCGAAATAACTAATGTTATATGGATTATCTACAATTCATAAATCAGGAACTCCTAAGGTACTATGACTTTACCTCTGCAGAGCCTGGAGAAATACTTCGCTCAAGTTATACAACAGTTAGTTCAGAAGGTCGATCTGTATGTCAGGAACTCTGAACATTTTGTCGAAGTATTCAAGATGAAGAAGGTGATATGGCTAATTCATTATTTCTAGTTCTATTATTTGCTAACATCCCTATCGATGAAGTGCTTCAGATGATGTCCAATAACGAAGGTATTTATGCCCTTCTCGTATATCATTATCTGTTTCAAAAATACTTGCTATTGGTTTATGGAAAAGTTTTACATGTAACTTGACGGTGCTCCTATAGAATTTTCTTTCTCTAGCTATAGGGAATATTTTTTTGGCGTTAATCGAGTAAGGCGCCCTGAAGAATGCTTCTCTCAGGCCCACAGCTTTTTTTCGTTATGTGGATGACGTCTTTATGACTTGGTAGCATGGTGGCACCGAGATGGATAAGGTCCTTACATACCTCATCTCTCGTTACTGCAAGTTATTTTTCACTTTGGCACTAGAAAGTCCTGGCTGCTTAACATTGCTGGACGTCTTGGTTAGGAAGGGTTAGAATGGATACGTTCAGTATTCGGTCTGCAGAAAACAGACTCACACCAACAGATATCTTAATGCTGAATGGCGCCACCACCCATTGCAGATCCATGCTGTTGCGGACACGCTCTTTTCTCGGTCTTACAAGTTCGAAATCCATTCTAGGGCCATTGAGCTTATTACCATGAGAAGGGGGTTAAGAAGCAATAGAAGGATATAAGGGTTATGTCATTGATGGATCGCCAAAGTGCCCTTTTGCTTGATGTGGACGGGAGGAAGACTAAGGTAATTATTATTGTTGTTTTACCTTTTAATTAAGGGACAACTGAAATTAATGTCAGACTCTTTAAGAAGCACTATGTGTGATCTGTCTATAAACCTCACGTCACTATTGATAAGGTTTTAGATAACGTTAAGGACAAGATCTGTTTTGAAAACCGTGGGAGTTTACAGCGTTTCTTGTGAAGTTCGTAGAAAATAGTACATTTGCAAAACTAACAGACGTGTCTCAGCTAGGATATAAGACCAAAAATTAGGCATTAAAAAAAAGAAGAAAGTGTCTGCCTCGTACAAACACCATAGCGAGACGTGTCATACAATTGATTTCCCGTCTTGCCCGCAAATTGCTCAACTGAAAAATTACAGAACTAGAATAATGCGTGAGGCTGTCGAAATACAGAAGCAGGAGAGTCTTGACAAGCGCGATGATACATTCAAATTACCCACTGTGTAGATATCTTTAGAGTTTAATGGCAGAGTAGAAAAAATGCAAGCAATTGTTTAGGTCACATGTGTGTTGATTAACGTCAATGAGGCATCTTTCTTCCATACACAGGAGCGGAGTTACCTTTACTACAAGCATGTATTAACAGATGCAAAAAGAAAAATGTCATAAAAAAAATACAAGAGTCAGTCAACTAGTCCACTTGCAATAAATAAACGAAATCCAGTGCGATTTTTTGCACTAGGAATGGATGTACTTCGGATATGAACTATTCATCATATATATTTATATATATATATATATATATATATATATATATATAAAGAACAAAAGTCTAAATACAAATACAAGAATTATAATTGAATTATATAATTCTTGTATTTGTATTTAGACTTTTGTTCTTTATTAATACACAAGAAAACATACTGCAATATTTATATATATCGCACGTTTAGATTTCTAAATATTTAAACAATCATATAAATTTAATATCACCTACATTTATTCATGTGACATCCAATTCTTACAAATTATACTAAAATTTTAATATGATGCAGCGATAAAGATTGATTGCATACCTAAGACTACAGTTACTATAAAAGTGGACTCTTCAGGCTTTAAGCTCTTAATACAATAAAGTTTAGTAAATACAGTGTTAGATTGCTCTTTCTTTCGTGTCGTTATTATGGGAACTCCTATAAAGTAGAAAGTGGTGAAAAAAACGATTAAAATTTATAAAGACAATGAATTAAAATTTGTTCTGAATTTACTAAATTTAAAAAAAAATCTCTTTTGACTGAATTTAATATATCAAAGTTTTTACTTATACCTTGCTCACCTGGAATTCACTGGTTGCTAGGGATTAATTTCTTTACTTCACTTTTTCACAATAATTAGCCTTACTTTCCTAATTTCTTTAATATCTGTTTAATCCATTACTCGTCGCACTTTTATAATTTCTATACATAAATAACTAATAAATTCCCTTTACAATTCCCTTTTCTATACAAATTTACCCGTTTAAAACTTGTCTTACAACTCCCCCCTCCAATACGTCTGCTTCTTTCCGAAATTCCTCAAACTTAGTCCGCTCTGCCCGATGATTTTCGTTTTTAAAAACAAGCATAGTATCCCCCCTTACGTATTTCAGTCAATCAGATTTAACATTCTTAATTTCGAACGCATAACTTTCGGCCAACGGTTTCTGCTATATCTGTGCCTTTCTCACGCACCTTTACAAATTGTATGATTCACACAATGTAACAGGTGTTACTTTCCCATGCCTTCCTTGGTTTTCCCGAAATACTTAAACCTTAAAAATACTCTGGAATTTTCTTTAGTCAACATGTTCCCATGACTGGTTATTACTCCCACCGAGATATACAATGGTTAAGCCATCTTTGTAGGCTTTTTCTATGCTATCTTGGTCACCCCTTTCTTAATATATATACTTATTATTATTATTTTATTTTGAATAATAACTAAACCTAAACTATATGCCTCATATGTTTATGTTATTATATATATATATATATATATGTATAGAATACCTTGTCGTAATTCTTGAATTTGTATTTACCGATTATGTGATTATTTAACTTGCGAAAGGTGGCATCCGTACGACACATGGGTGACAATAGAAAAAGATTTATTTACCATGTGAAAGAAAACTACAATCATAAAAGACTGCTTATAATTAAAAATATAATGTATTTTCAATTGCAACCTTCTCTACTTGTGATAATATTTCTAAAACGTTCACAAAAACTTTAATTTCATTTAACAATAATTTGCGTTCAAATTCGTGCGCTACAACTATAAACTTAAATAATTAGTAAATTCTAATAATAACCCTAATTAGTTTTGAAGTAGTACTTAGTGCATTTAATTTAGATTGTTTTAAACAGGAAGCAGATAATTACACAAATAATTACATACTTAATATTATGGTAAAATCATTGAAAAACGTTTACTTTAATTGATTTTATTTCATTAAAATGTTTAAATTCCACGAGATCATAACTATATTGAGATAGATTTATGATAAGCAAGTAATACGTAACAATACAAACAATATACTTACATTTATAACAGCTATTTTACATTTCCCATTGCAAAGCTATTTAAACACATTTAATTTCATACATATTCATTTTCATTTATTACACTTCCCAATTTACGTAATAAATATTGATATTTACTTTTATTTTATATTTTATTAGGAAGCTTACAACTGTTTCATTAACGACTATTAAATAATTTACCACGTGAGCAGAGAAAAGCATACGGTAATTCCTATTCGAAAGATGTTTGATTCATTTACGTTGTTAAAAGTAGGTAAGAATGAAATTTATTCTTTAAAAAAATAACAATATAATAACCAATTTATGTAAAACTTGTAATTATAATAATCTAAGTAATTTCTATATTACTAAAATCTAATATGTAAGAGAGGAATGGGCAGAGTGTAAACTTAAACATGGGGAAATCTGGTTCACGGATGGGTAAAAGATTAAGGAAGGAGTGGGTGCAGGATTTAGTATACCGAGACACCAACACAGATTTTGTCATCGCCTCTAAGACTACAAATCTGTTTTCCAGGTGGAGGTTCTCGTGATCAAAATATATGCTGAGGAAATAATAGGGTCTGACAAGAGGGGCAAGATCAATTGGATTTGCTCGGAGAGTCAGGCCGCTTTGAAGGCTTTAGTTAAAGCTAGTGCCAGCTCTTAGCTGGCGGCTGGGACTATAGCTTCTCTAGCCGTGCTGGGTAAGTATAACTTCCTCGACCTAACCTGGATTCCAGGACATTCTGACTGGATAGGGAATGAGAGAGCAGACGCCTTACTAAACAATGGTGTATAACTTAAGGACTGTTGCTGAGGGGCGCAAGAGGATCATATAGACAGGTTCTCCAAGGAATAAAGGAATGCGACTTTGGGGTGCAACAAATCCAAGGTACTGTGGTTTTACTCGGGAGAGTTGTAGGGCCAAGAACTACTCTCCTTAAGTAGATCTCAACTCAGAGTAACTGTAGAGCTGGTAATAGGTCATGAGAATCTAAGGGGATTCCAATACAAAATTGAGAGATCTAGATTCCCTGTGTGCAAGAGATGCGACGAGGACCAAGAGAAAACTCTAATACACATGCTCTGTGAGTGCTCTGCTTTTGGATCTGCAAGGAGAAAGTGGTTTGGCTGGCAGGTATGTACACCAGAGGATATCAGGAGATGTAGCATCAGGGGAGTACTAGCATTTTGCAAAGAGGTAGGTATTCAATACGCTAATCCTGTGGTAGAGATGGGAAGAGAGTGCAACGGCTGTAACTAAGAGCTCTGCACCGAGAGGGTCCCTCCAAGTATTTTTAATAATAATAAATAATATTCTGTGGTAAATATTCAATAATGCTGTCTCTAAGAATTATTGGAATAAACATTTTGTACATATAAAATATTATTTAAAAAAATTAAGTGATAATTAATTGTAAAGTTTTATTTAATGAATTTATATCTTTATATTTAGTGAAGTAATGAAGTTTTCCCCTGAGGATTATTAAATATTTTGATTATGATAAATGAACTATATCGGATTTTCAGTGTATTTATTTTGGCCTATCTCATTCCAGTTTATCACGTTATGTATCGATATGGGTAGACCATCAAAAAAGTCTCTTTCAGGACAAAAATCCATTCATTAGTACCCGATGATGCTCTTCCTAAGCATTTTAATCAAGCAAGAAATAAATTCGTTTTATACTTATTTTTTTCTATATTATTTTTATGTGTGGTAGAATACAACATAAAATAAATGCTGTGATTGTTTATTTTGCTTATTAATTATCTTATAATTCGTAATCCTGATTTAAAAAAAGTTTTAAACAATTGCTCTGCAAATTTTTTTTTTAATTTAAAAAGCTTATTATAGTTTCCGATTCAGACTGATTGAGATGCAACTATAATGGGACCTCCGGGAAGGTTTGCTCTTTCATTTGTTAGCAAATTCACTTTGATCAGTTAAATACTTTTAAAGTTATACCACAACAAACATTTTTTTAAATACTCCTCAGGTTAAAAATACGGTAAACGGATCGGTTAAAATACGTAATGTGTCTTAAACACTAAGGTTTATGACTGCACAATTGCTTTATACGTCAACATATTGACGTAAACAAAACAAATTCTAAATATTGTGACATGTACTCCGCTCTCCGCTCTCCCCTTCGTTTAAAAAAACCTTAACATTTTTAGACATTTTTTTCCTTTCTTTACGTTACTACAGAAAAATCTTCCTAATAATTACAAACTTGTATTATCATCGAAGATAGCTGACAGCCATCTGCCCCCCCCCCAGTAATTCTAAATCGACCTCCGATAACCACCACGATAACCAGTCTGGTCACAAGGATGATGATGTGAACTAAATTTGTCTTTCTACCAAAAAAATATCACACTTTAAAACGACATTTTCATTTTCAAAACCATTTCATAAAACCAATTTATAACAGTGTTACTAGTTCAAATCCTCTATGTTAGCCCTATTAATGGTCTAGACTCAGAAGGGAATTAACATTAGATTTCCCTTAACAGAGTCTAAATCTTATCTATATTCGTGTTCTCCAGGATATTAGGACTCCATGATGAAACGAAATTTTGAGCATGAGCTCAAATGTTTCAAATGTCAGATCATACCTGAAATGCTACTAACAAAAAGGAAACCACAAATAAATTTCATAACAAAACATGATTTAAACCACCTCCCGAAGTAGAGTTTATGACGTAGGCCTAATTGCAGAAAAATCATATATTCGATTCGTATTTTTAATGTAACTGATACTTTATTACCATTTTTATGTTACAAATAATGTTACTAGTGTTTAGTTCTTCCTGAGATGCCTGCTCTAATTGTATATGTACCAGGACTGACCGCTCCTCCAAGCCTGACCTCGTCTATTCTACCGATGAAGCCCTTAACCCTTGCTCCAGCGTTGCGCACCGCTTGCCCTACATTGAAAGGACTCCTTTCCTCTCTCTGAAGCTCCTCCTCGGCTGTGGCAGAAGTCACTACAAAAGCCAACAAGGCGGTGAGGAATAGAACTGTGGTTGCCTTCAGCATCCTGATGGTCTGGAAACGTATCAAGTAACACAGTGTGAAATAAAATTGTGTTTATTGACATTTAAACAATATATACCATTGTAATATTTAATTCGTAGTTTTATATATATATATATATATATATATATATATATATATATATATATATATGTATGTATTTATTTAAAACAACTAAGGTTATTCTAATGCAAGAATATTTATTAATTTATATTCAAAGCTTTTCATTGATAAACAGTACCAACATCATCAGGGATGAATCATACAATTATTATATGTGTGTGTGTGTGTGTGTGTGTGTGTGTGTGTGTGTGTGTGTGTGTGTGTGTGTGTGTGTGTGTGTGTGTGTGTGTGTGTGTGTGTGTGTGTAATTATTGTAATAAACATGTTTATTATGTAATACATTATATACATATAATGCTGAGACAAAGACTGTTCTGTGTGTATCTTTGAAATTATTAATTACTTTAAAAATTATTATTGAAATAAGTATTATTTTTTAATAAAATTATTGTTGAGAGTTTAATTCTAGATATTCTATTGTATTCCTGTACAAAATTATTTACAAATGTTGAAAATACAATTTTACCATAATTTAAATTATTCTGGAATAAAATGTTTAATTAGAAAAGTTCACACATTTTTACAATAATATAATTTATAAATTAATTTCTTTTCTTTAATAAATCTATCAGAGGAACTACTTTCCTAAACTCATTTTATTTATTCCTTCTAACTAGCTAGGTTCTTTGAATCATTTATTCTAATACTTTCAGTAAGTAAACTCAAAACTCAACTTTGATAACTGACACATATATTTTGTAAGCTTTGTGTTAGGAAAGAATCTAAGTAGTGGCAGTTAGTTTGGGTAGTTACATTTGTAAGAAAATGAAGAATTGGTATCTATAGTTGGCACTTTACTTGTAGGTCACCGGCTCCCCCCCCCAACATACATATTGAGTAATAATAGCTTTTAAATAAGTATACTTTACCAGTGTATTGAAATTTTAACTAGAAACCAAAAAAAAACACAATATCAAGAGCACAGTGGTACAATATATTACGGTGAAAATATTGGAAAGAACCCTAATACCAAAAAAAAATAAAAAATAACAAATAAAACAAGTTAGCTAAGATTAAACCCTTATGTACATTTCGATGGCCATGTGATCATCATCAGAGGGTCTTATTACAAAAATACAATTTAACAAACAAGAAGTTACACACTAGAATGATCTGTTACTACTTCATTAGAAAAACAAAAAAATAAATACAATACAATTGGTATTTGCAACTGCATTTGGTACGTTACAAAAACGACCAAGGCCTAATAGATAAAACGTTTTTGTCATAATAATATGGAAAATATATATTTAAAACTTTGTTTCAAAATTTAGTATATTTTCAATAATTTTTGAAATTATCTATTCCCAAAGGTAACTACATTTTTATGTTTTTTTTCTATTAAGGTTTTAACATACAAATAAAACAAATTCTGACATTTGTCAGGTAACTGAACTTCATAATAATAACCAGAAAAAAACAATAAATATTTTTCGAGTATGTTAAGATTACATTATCTAGCTTCTTTTAACAATAACAATGACGATACCTAAAGTAATAGTATTAAAATACTTATTTATTTTGAATAAAGAAAATAATATTTCATGTATTTTTAAACACAATTTATTAATGACGGTATTGCAAAAATATAACCATATATGATTTTTTCAGAATGCAGAAATTTTTATGACTAAATCCTATGACTGCCCGTAAAAATCACTTCATAGCATTATAAAGCTGGCTATTTTTGGGAAAACCCTTTAAACTATAACTCATACATACTCTGTCCTATACAAATGTGCAAATCAATGAAAATAAAAGCATTTTGGAAGTTAATAGTATACACCTTTTGGACATAATACTTAACATCTGTTATATATATTACTTTAATAAAATTTCTTATACAGTCTCTACTATAAGTTAACACACTCCCTATATGTATATATATATAAAACTTGTTCAAATTTCAAAAATTGCTTTGCTGTAATATTGTTTTTCAACATATTACGTTTAATATGTTAACATACTTACGTTTAGTTACCGTAAATGATGTCTAACAACTTCTGAAACGACTTTATATACGTTTTCCCTCCATACATTGGTCATTATTACCAAAACGTTATTTAAACAGTTGTAAGTATAGCGACGTCATTTTCTAATCAACATAAAATATAACAGTAAAAACCAATATTTATTAGGTAAAGTAGGAAGTAGTATAAATGGGAAATATTGTTAGAAATGCCTTCGCAATGGGAAATGTAAAATGGCTGTTATAAATCTAGATAATTATGTATTGTTTATAAATGTCTGCATTATTTGCTTTTCATAATTTAAACCAATTTAATTATGAACTCATTGAAGATAAACATTAAGATTAAAATAATAGTAGAACAAAATCGATTTCAGTAAATCTTCATTATTGTTTATACCATAAAATTAACAGACCTGTAATCACATTTCAAATCAAAACATTTATCACGAACTTTACGTAGCTTTCGTGATATCATAACATATATATATAATTATAATTTGCAATAATTATATTACTCATAACTATATTATTAATATACTAATTATATTTATTACTAACAATGTCTATGCAAATAATTAGATCAGCCACTAGGTTGCCCATTTCAGATACATGGATTTGAACTCATATAAAAGCAACTTCTGCCTACAATCTCAGTCCAACAAGTAAGTTAACTTTAAACTATTTCTGTACAACAACAATACAAGATTCTACGTTTCATTTTAATTTATAAAATACCTTTGCTCTGGAATGTTAAAGGTAAAAAACATTTGTCAAAGTCAATATAAATATCTACATACATACGACAGAACCACAGTATTAAGTGTCAAAAAAAGAAAGAGAATTTCCTTCCAATTTTCCATTTCAGTTTTAATCTGACCGAGACATCAGCTATTCTATTTTTCAATTATTGAATAAATATTTGAAAAAAAAACTATTCATATCAATTGTCATCCACAACGGGTTTAAAAAAATGTACGTATTTAAACGGATAAATAAAAACGTATTTTATTAACAATTGAAAATGTATACAAGATATAAGGAAAGTGTGAGCTAACAGACAGAAATAAAGAAAAATATTTACGATAATTAAATTAAATGGTGATTATATCTGTAAAATAATTACCTTTTAAATAAAATTATGTACGTGAGGGTTTACTCCAGATAATATTTTACACTAATTTTGAGTCAATAATGCCGTCAATACTACCTTCACTAAAGAGGAAAGTTATGGGTAAATTCAAATGTGGAGTAAAAGAAAACCTTGTCTTAACCGTTTTATATTTTGTCTTAAGATTGTAACATTGTCTTTTACATACATCCATGTTTCCCTTAATGAAATACATATTTTCTTTTGTTGTTAGCATTTCATTAGCTGATCTTTTTTGATAGGTATTAGTTTCATCTACCATCAGTGGAATAATGCTTTGGATGTTCGTGATATTTAGATATTGTCATGGTAACGATAATGTGAAGCCACTCGAGGGCTTTATGTTAGTATCTATTTACCTTTATGATATGTTACCCATTTACCCATGTAATTATATTAATCATTCTCCTAAGTTAGCGTCCTTAGTTACAGTTATGTGTTACTCTTTAACTATAAGTAGCAACTCCAATATGAAGATGAAGGACAGAGGAGTCTGTTTTTCTAGAAAGGGTATTTCTAGTCTGTTTTCAAATATATTTCTGAAAGTTTCCATTTTTTTTATTTCGGTACCTTCTCCGGTCGATTATGACAGACGCTCCTATTTTATGTAAACATTAAAAAAAAAAAAGCAATGAGGTTATGTAATATGGAGGTTATTTAAGCATTATGTCAAATTATTCTTATCAACCACAACGACTCTCCAACCATAATTAAAGGGAGTGGATACCATTATTCTTCACACAAAACACACCTGAAATACGTCAATTTTTTTTACTAAATTTTTAGGTGTGTACCAAAGACAACCTCCCAATTAATCGTTTTTCTTTTAATCTACTATTTATAAAATATGCACTATATACCCATGTACCAAAAGCTTGTATTATGTTAAGCTCTCGAATTTTGATGGTCCAAGACTATATTTCATTGCCACCGTAAACATATGGTTCCATAGGTTTAAGCATAGAGATCTTGTGAACCTAGGTTACAGTTCTATGTTTAGATTCTACGATAGATGCCACATCTACACTTTCCTCATCTCCAAAGTTTAAAGGTTGTACTCACCTGTTATTCCAAACAAATATGTTACTTTCTTATAAACTAAATGTCCATTTTTAGGTTTGCTACATAATTTCAATCGTAAATATTTTTTTCTTTTATTTTATCTTTATGAAAACGCGGCTAGTTTAAACTCCATTGTTTGAAACTACTCGTTTACTGATCCTCAATATATTAGGAATTAGCAGTAAGCCTAACAAAGCGTGTATATGTGTGTATATATATATATATATATATATATATATATATATATATATATATATATATACAGTATATATTAATTAATTAATTTAAAATATTTCAAAAATAAGAATACTTTTATTGCATATATTATTCATAGCTTTTCGCTGATAAAACAGTACCAGCATCTTCAGAAAAATAATTATCTAACAAAATATTTTTACAAAAGTTAAATCATATACTCTACAAAGAAACATATGCATATAAGTATTGCACTTATGTAATTTTTTCTATAACATAAATGACCTTATAAATAGTTTGGTGCCTTGATCTCACTTGAATTTGCTCATCAATTAATTTGTCTTTAACTTTATGCTTATAAATTTCCAATGTTTCACATATATTCATCTTTGATCCTTTATTTATTACTTTTATTAATTTCATACTTTCTATTCCAGGAAATTCTTGTCCATTATTAATACATTAATAGTTAAATTTGATTTGTATATGTATGGTTTGATATAAGCGTTTAAATGTTCTTTGTATCATTCTTTTAATTTCTTTTTTGTTTGTCATACATATAATTTATTACAACCTTGACATTTTATATTATATACACCATTTCTTTCGTGCATATTATTTTGATTATTATTTATTAAATTTTTAATTTTATTATTATTTTTAGTTTTGTATGTAATTTGTAAATTTGTTTCTTTAAATAATCTTATAATTTTGTTTATTTCGTTACCAGTAAATGTAAAAGTTGTCAACATTTTTTTTCTCTCTTAATATGTACAAAGTTATTGTCGATTTTCGGTTTCCTTTTTATGTTATTATTTAATTTATCTACAGTTTTTCTTTTATATCTATTTTCTAAACCAATTTGATATATTATATGTTTCTCTTTCATTTTATCATTCAAGTTCATTGGTATTTTGTGCATTCTATATAATAGATTAAACAGCGCTGTCATGTTTTGGTTATATGGATGATTTGAATAATTAGGTATTATTTGATTTGTCTGCGTTGGTTTTCTTTATATATTATATTCAAGTTTGTCATTATTTCTAGTAATTGTAATATCTAAATAGTTTAGTTTATTTTTTTATTCAAATTCATGAGTACATTTTATATTTTCCTGTATATTATTTATACATTTTAATATTTCGTCAATATTTAAACCATTATTATTTGATATGTATAATCCATCATCTACATATCTAAACCAGTGTCCTCTTTGATCGTATGTTTTAATAATATTATCTATTTCAAGGTCTATATTTTGTAAAAATATTTGCGATAATATGCTAGACATTGGAGAGCCCATTGTTAATCCATCTTTTTGTTTATAAATTTTATTATTATATAAAAAATAATTTTGATTTAATATGATTTTTAATGTATTTATTATTTCTTGTGTTAAAGTTTTATCCTGTTCAAATGTATCTATATTATTTTTTATTATTTCAAGTGTTTTCATTATAGGTATGTTATTACACATGTTAGAAACGTCAAATGATAATTAATTTGGAATTATTATCAATTTTAATATCTTTTAATTTTTCAATAAGTTCAATCGAGCTTTTTATATTATTATAAAATTAACTAATGGCCTAATTGGTTTATCTTCTTTGTGCAATTTAATTAGTCCATTTAATCTTGGAATTTTAGGATTCTCATTTATATAAGTATTAGTAAATTTTTGAATAAATAATTTAGATGAAGTTTTTATTATATTTTTTATTTCATTTTGATATTTGTCTGTGGGATCTTTATTTATTTGTGTATATTGGTTTTTAGATATATAATTTTCAGTTGTATTTATATGTTCTTGTTTATCAATAATAACTACCCTTGTTTATCTTTTAGTCTCCCAGAACTACATAAACCCTACTCCGGGAAATCACGAAAATATATTTTGGCGTCACCACTCGACTCTTAGCCATGCATTGTTCCAACACATTTATAATTTTCAAAATGAATTTTGAATCTGGCATCTGCGTAGGTCTCTCCTAGAGATGTTCCAATTCAAAACCGATGCTGCATTTACGACACTTTACAACCTTTTCTTACCCAGTACATCTCCACCAATCATAACTCCCTAACCAGATCCTACGATTGCAGTTGTCTTGTGACGTAGTTCTCCCACTATCTTACCCTACATCCTCTTACTAGTTTTTATTAGTTTTTTTTTTAATTTAGTAGTTTTAACGTTTCTATGGAGCCTTTAATTGTCTTTGTTCTCTCTTTCGCTTTTCTGGCAGTCATGTTCCTGTTCTCAATAAAATGTCGAGAATGTTTCTACGTGAAAATTGACGTTTAACACAATCAATCCCAGCCCATCTTTACGAGTAACCCATTTCGCATTATTTCCAAAATAGTTTTATTTTCAAAAATCATTTACAATTTCGTTTGACTATTAAGTTGTAGTTTATCAAACATATCACTTTTTATTTACGTTTTTAACGTAGGAAAATTTTCAAAATTTCCTTATTTACAACACTGTAGTATAGGTTTTGTGTGGTGTGTGTGTGTGTGTGTGTGTGTGTGTGTGTGTGTGTGTGTGTGTGTGTGTGTGTGTGTGTGTGTGTGTGTGTGTGTGTGTGTGTGTGTGTGTGTGTGTGTGTGTGTAACTAGAAATTAGTAATAAGAATTTGTCCAATTACAACCCCAATTGAGTATTATAGGCCTATACTTTTCAAAAGAGAAAAAATGCCAGATTCAATTATACAAACTGCCAAACATTAAGTATTAAGTATTTAAACATTGTCACCCAATAAAAAAAGATGTTTTCCAAAAGTGAGAGTGTAAGATGAGCATACAATTTTCTTAGCTCTTACATCAGGCGATGTGTAGTACACATTGTGTAGTAAATGGCGTAGGAGACGGACTTTGAAAATAATTAAGTGTGTGGAATATCTGTAGACGCCGAAGTAATGAGTCTGGTGCACCCAGTTATTTCTCATTTAAGGAACAGTAAATTTATTGAGGCGACAGAGAAATACGCGTCAAGGTTTATCTAAATTAAACTCTTTTTAATTATAAAGTAGTATAATAACAAATGAGTCGAATAATTCTACTTTTCATTGATTAAAAACTGCGAACAAAAGCTTACTTTACCTTGTAGGGGAATGACATTTTTATAGTTATCGAACTTTGATACTAGAAATGCCAAGGCTATAAGGTAAACCATATAAAATTAATAAAATGGAACTATGCCTACAAGTTTACTTAATTACTATTCAAAATTAATAGCACAGGTTTTGAAAACGTGTTCTACTATTAATGGCAATAGCAAGCAGGGAAATATGATACGAGCTCAAGATACTTGAAACATTTCTAAACAAGAACTATATACTTCAATAATGAATGAGTTTAAGAAAAACTTTAAAAATGTTATTATTATTAATTTTTTTCGGTTCATTATTTCTTTAAATTGAAACAGTTTATGATTAAATTTTTACGTAGTAATCGATATTGATTAAAATAACTAAATGATCTGCTCGATAGGTCCATATTGTATTATAGATATTATACATTTAACCACTAGAAATTAATATATTGAATTTTCTTCTTTTACCAGTCTCAGCCCAGCCCTACCTTTTTTTCAGGAGGAACAGACCCAGCCCAGCTCTTGTGGCGGTTAACCTCTAGCGAGTTCTTCCGGTTAGTATTCCTACCGAGATTGATTGATAATAAACCAACCTGATAAGTTCTTTCCATGAAAAATCAAGAGATAGTTAAATGAAAGCAGCACGATAAGTATTCCGCTAAGAGCGGGATGAATAATCCTGGCTAGAGAGCAATCTATCTAGTAATACAAGAATACCCCTCGTCAGATCATGCAGGAACCCTAGGTGCTAAGTTATCCTTATGCTAAGGGATAAGGAGGGATATTACCAAACAAATATTTTGTCAGTGAGGCTTTGGTGTTAATGAGATGCACGTTTTCTACCGCTGCCTACTCGATACTCGAACAGCCTAAAAGGAAAAACAATACTAGTACTTCCTTTGATGATATGCTGCTATGGGTTTTTGTGATTGTTTGTAAAACTTTGTTTAGGATTATCTGGAGTGTAGGGTTGCGTGAATTCCCGGCCCCAGACAGGTGAAGCGTATGTAAGAATGCTGCGCAATATTGATACATATATCGCAGTGGTCGCCCGTAGTGAAAGTGAGCTTGTAGTGTTAAGCATAGGATATAGTTGTGTCAATCTAAATGTTGCTTTCTTTAACATCTTGGGTCTCAGTATGATTAGTCTTAGTATCTTGGGTCTCAGTACTTGGGCAGAGACCCAGTATGATTTGCAGAACTTGATATGATCATCCCCCCCCCCCCCAGTGAGCGTATATTTCTGTATTACCTACAAATATGGCCACTTGTGTGTTATGTGAACAATACGGGCCCAAAATTTAACTCTGAGGGACTCCAGCCCATATAGTTTGCAGTTTAGATTGAGCTTGACATCAACCTAACCTTGCTTTTGAACAGGTATGACCTAACTCATACCTTCTAGGTGTATAAGCCCGTCTGGAAAGCCATAGTGTCTTAGATTCTATAAGAGAAATTATAGTCGATTTCACATACATGTTACTTATAAATAAATAATATAGAAACTACGTATTATTAAGTTTACTAGCGTGAGCTCGCACATCTTCTTAACAAGAGCTCGATGTTGCTGCAAGTTCGAGGTCATAGATATCTAGACGGCTATTTTACATAGGAAACTTCATTTTTTTCATATCCCACCTGTCATAAACTGATACTGAGTAGACACAATTTATTATAGTATAACATATTACGACTTGCTGACATGTTACTATAATACCTTATTTTCTGCACCAGAGGAATCATTCCAGTGGTCTTTCCTTATTTCATTACCTCCATCCCATCCTTCTGTATGGCATATGTAGTGGGTAGGTATTTGTCAGATATCTGTTACACTTGGATATCCTTGGACATTGGCTATCCTGTGTTACACACAGGACAGATGAAATAAGATAGTACTAAGGAGATGACATAATGTGTCTCTGGGAATAAAAGGAAATCATGGTCTTGTCAGTTTAGATTCACTTACCAGTAGCCTTGCTTTCCTCCGGAGTGAAAAGGTATCGACACCCGCTACACAGGGTTTCTACAAGCTCATAAATATTCTTCAAAACGTCTTTGTTCTTTATACCATTTATAAATAAATTGAAATGGCATAAATAAATTAAAATTAACACATCTTCATTGTAAGTTTTTATTGTGTAATAAAATAATAGATTTTTAAATAGTTTAATTAAACAAATGGCGTTGAAACATATTCTTATGATTTGTCACTGAGTATTTTGAGGGAAATGTTAAATTTCTGTTCTCTAAACGTGTAATTTCTAGTTAGAATCCTTTGGTAAAAAATAATTTATGAGATTTATTCTGTATTCATGTAGTAACGATGTCTTGATTTTCTGTTCTCCAAATGTATAACTAGTTAGATGGCTTTGGTAAACTAGAATTTATGTATTTCTAACAATTGAACATAAACAGAAATATTACATTAGACAGCATCATGAAAATTTGATGACTATAATTACTTCCAGATTCATTTTGTTGTCGTATACACAAAATTACCTTGAATTTGTATTCTCCAAACGTAAAATATTTCGCTGATAGCTTTGATAAACTAGAATTTATATATTTCTATCATCGTATTACTCGTAATGCAGCAAACGTTTTCGAATTTTCCAAGGCTATTTCCAACTTCAATTTCACTTAAAATTTTAAATTTGTAAAACCAAGATATTTTCCTGAGTGTAAGCTGAGGGGGTGATAAGAATGAAGAACATAGATACAACCTTCGGTTTGTTACGAATCTTTGATATGTTTCATACCACATATCATCTATTACTGCACTTTGTAACGTTTTTTTCCGAGGTCGGTAACTTTCTTCCCGCCAAACCAGTAAATAGCTCCAAGAACAAACGGTTTTAACTGTCGCAACGAGATACCAGCATTTATCCAAATAAACAGCTGAGTTCCGGGAAGCGTGTACAGTCCAGTCCCTTTTCTAAGGTTTTACAATTATCAAGCTAGGAAAGGGAGTCATAGAGAGAGTCATAGAGAGAGTCGTCGAGAGAGGATCTTCACGCGTTCCTGATAACTGAGGGAGAACATTCCTGGGTATGTCATCTTTCCAAGGGAGCAAGTTACCAGCCGAAGATAACCAGTAGACCTAAGGACGACTAACAAAAGGTAATCGATTAGTTTAATATTTTTTTATATTTATAAGAGTAATATTTATTTGAAACGTACTCTCCACGGCCCGTAGAAGACGATTTGTGTTAATTAGTTGTTCACTGATGATTTCTAGTTTTCTTTTTTTATTTAAACCCTCCGACGGCAGTCGGATTTCAACTTCAATAAAGCCATTTTTAAATGAAATCGGGCTATTAATTAGTTATTTAACTACAAATTTTTTAATCTCCATATACATTAATTATTCTGTATAACTTTTTTTAAATATATTTTTCTAGGAAACAACTTATTATATAAATGAAATAATTTTTTTTTAACAATTTGTAAAAATGTACTATTATGTTTTTCTTACACAAAACAATTTTTTTTAGTTAATTCACTCTCTGCTATTACATTTTATATCACTGAATTTTCATTACATAATTTGAAATTATAAAATGTGAATTATTATAGAAAAATTAAAAACCTTTCTAATTTTATTGAAGAATTGGTTTTATTGATTTTAAAACTTCATAGTATTAGTAAAATTAAACAACTAGTACGTAGTTGTGTAGTACGTAAATTTCATCACAAATTTATAATAAAGAAAAATAGCCATTTTTAAGTTAAACATGTGATAAAAAATCGTGATTTCAGATCTTCCATTATAAAAAAGGTGTATCCTTTTCAAGATTAAAAAGTAATAAAAAAAAGTAATATTACTTTAAACAATCTATTATCATATTGGTGTAAACAGGCACTGTTATTTTCAATCTGTACATACACTAAATTCTTTAAATTTCATTGACAATATTACCAAACACTATCTTATAAATAAAATATTTCCCCAATGCAGATTGTCATAATTTTGTACATGAAAAATATATCATTACAATAAATAAATTAGGCACCATTAAAAAATATAATTTAACTAATTATTAAATAATACACACAACCTCAAGCCACTATTATCTTTATTCTAGTCCTATGTACATTTCGGGTACAAAGTAACCATCCTCAAAGACATGACAATACATGCTAGCATACTATAAACAGTTTCCTTATTTATAACCAATCTCCCCCCTGGCAAGAACAAGAAGTCGTATCGACTTAACTTACCTTAACATAACATTAAAACAAGTCGTTGACCAATAAATTTATAATAAAGGAAATATAGTAATAGACCCAAATTACATATAAAAATCATAACATTACTTAAAAAGTGAATACAAAATATGATTTGGAATTCTTAACAGAATACAAAATACAATTTGTATTTCTTAACAAAATACGATTTAGAATACAAAATACTCTAACATAATATATTAACACTCAGGATTATAATTACTAATAATAAACGTCCAAAACTATTCAACAGATTATTGTTTCTAACACCCTTAATTAATTTGACAAAAATAATATTTATATAATGATTAGTCTCAAATATATATCAGAAGCAATACTTGACTTATCTAACCTTACGTATTTTATCTTTCTAATATGCTCTATAAACCTCGTTGGAACTTTTGATGTAAGGGAAGTGCGCCTATATTGGACCACTTAAGAAAAATGGTCTATAATAATATCATAACAACATGAAAAATAATATAAACATTATTATTAGATTCACAAAACCTTTTTTTTCGGAAATTTCAACCCTCTTAAAAATTGTGTAAAAAATAGAACAGTGGTATGCAATTAATTGAACTAGTGTCAAAGACCATATTCAAAAGTTGTTTTCCTTAGTTGGACCACTGTTTTCCTTAATTGAACCACTTCAAAATTATAGCCTAAATGTTACAAGAATTGAGGAACAGGAAACGAGGTGTAAAATATTTAAACAAAGCTATTGTTTATTACATCGTAATACATTCTTATAGAAATTAAAATTTAAACTATTTTTTTTTAAGAAAATACAAATTTTTTTTATTAGGTGTTAATTTAAAACAATATAAAACCAAAACATTAATGGCATTCAGGTTGGCTATTAATTATTTGACAAAACTTTGAAACCTGAATTCATAAAAATTATAAATATATATATATATATATATATATATATATATATATATATATATATATATATATCTTTGTACACGTAATAAATAAACATAAAAAACATGAAAACCTAAAAATTAAAATCTAATTTATTTTTTACAGTTGATGCATGAATACATTTTTTGTTTAGGAGAGATATTAGCACATTTTTCATGGTGCCAGTTTCTACAGCTTGTACACCGAACCATTGCCAATTGTTCTTCTGTTTCACAAAGGGAACAATACCAACTTTTATTTTCTCTAGTCAGCTGAAGCTTTCGCCGAGGTATTTTTGGATTCCTAGATCGACTAAGAGATTCTTGGTGCTTCTCGCCCTTACATTTTTCAATTTGCTCTTTGTGAGGGGTGCTAGTTAATACAATAGCTTTTGTACTAGTAGTTCTGCGTTTTCTTTTCCCATTTAAGTCATTTACTGCAGGAAGTGGGGATATTTCTGCTACTGACTTAAAGGCTTGATTTGTAGGTAAATCACGCTCCAATGTCTTTGATCCAACTTCATAAGGTAAATCAGACTGAGAGGAGGTGGAAGGCACTTCAAGTTGTAAACTCGCTGCACTGGACAGGAAAGACGGAGCGAATTCAGAATCATCCAACACTGAATTGTCTACCGGCCAAATGCCACATTTTTTGAAGCCATTTATGGCGATTGAAATAGTTGCAGCTCTTCCATAACTCTCGCCCACTAGCTGACTAATTTGAAACTGTGTAATTTTTTGACCGACATTTGTTCTCAACCATTTATCTGCAGCTTCATTGTAATATGTTTTCAGTGGCTTGAAAAAACTAACATCCAGCGGCTGCATTTTATGAGTAACATGAGCTGGAAACGACATCATTATAATGCCATTATCCCTAGCATAATTGATGGCATCAATATTTTTTGTATGCGTTGAATGTCCGTCTAATAGTAAAAGTATTTTCTGTTCTATTGATGGTTTTGTAAAGGCAACAAAGTGTTTTAGCCACTGGACAAATATCTCACTGTTTGTCCAGCCAGTTTCTGAGCACGCGAATGCTGTTCCAGGAGGAGCACCATATTTCAGCTCGTTTTTTAATCTATTTCGTTTAAAAATCAGCACGGGAGGAATGAATGACCCTCCAGCACTCATGCAAAATATCCCAGTTGTTGTTATGCCTCTTTCTCCACTTGTTACTGCGCCAACTTGGTGCTTCCCTTTTTGCAAATAATAAAACTTTATATTGTCTTAAATTGGACCACACGTTTAAAGTGGTCCAACCAAGGAAAAACAATGTTTTTGTTTGCTAGCAAGCTTCGGAAGTCTTCACGCCAAAAATTAGATCAAACCACTAGTAAAACTATTAACTCACTTCACAATTCAACGACACATTCAATCACTACAAAACTCTGAACGACACTAAGATGGCGTGATTAGTACAACAAACAACCACTAGAAGCGCGAGTTAACAAACGAAAGACCTTCAAAACCTAATGGTCCAATCTAGGCAGTGGTCCAATATAGGCACACTTCCCTTACATTTGATCACAATCATTACAATTCACTTTGTAAATCCCTGATTTATCTAATGTTTCTATCTCATCTTGAGTATCCTCTAATAAATTTTTAAGAATGTTATGAATTTTATAAGCATCTTTTAAATTTACATTCTTAAAAATACATTCCAACCCTTACTAGTTAATTTTATCAAAAGTTAAAATAATAAATTGGCTTTTCTCCTTAATTTCCAAAGGTAAAGTAGTTAAATTGTTCCTAAAATTTTATTCTTTCGTTTCCTAATAATATTTTTAATACTTTTAGGATCATAACCATTAACTAATCACTTAACATTAATTTTAAAGTGATTAACTAAGATTCACCGAACGAAATTAATACAGTTCAAGAGTATAGCCATTAATTTTCGCTATGCTCCTAATCCGTCCTAATTCAATTTAAAAACATTTTTATCTAAAAGTATGTTAGTTTATCTATTTACTAAACTGTTAAAAATTGCAAATTTGTGTTGGTTACAGAGGTTTGAATCTTTCAGAGTGAATCTATCGTTAGATGTTGCATTTCTATAAATGTCAAATTCTATTTTATTCTTATCTCTAATACGAAGCAAAATCAAAAAACTATGAAAGTTTTTTTTTATAAAAACGATTGAAATCCCTACTTTCGAAAGTCTACGCAAGTTTATTAAGAAAATACATCGTAGAAGACACGTAAACGTAAATACCTTAATTATTTTACAATTTATTAGCAGCCAGAAAAGAAAGTAGATTATTTGTTCAAACATTTAGCAGAAACAAGATACTCCAAAGTATGAGTAAACAACAAAATGTTTTGGTCGTGTTATGAGAGGCATAATTAAAAATCAGGTACTTCGACTCATAACAGAGTGTGAAGCACTTATACCGAGCTAGTGTAAGTGCAAGATTAGATGAAACGAGGCATATTGTTAAATAATCTGCGCTATACAATTTACAATATTGAATAATTACATTTTTTTCTAAGAAGAGATCATTCTTAAAACAACAGACAGGGTGTCATTCTTAGAATTGTAGAGCTGAATCATCAGCAATCATGGCAGACAATACAAAAATACTCTCTCTCTCTCTCTCTCTCTCTCTCTCTATATATATATATATATATATATATATATATATATATATATATATATATATATATATATATATATATATGTAACCAAACAATATATGTTTAATTCTAACATACATACACACTCACACACACACACCCATATATATATATATATATATATATATATATATATATATATAAGTTACGTGTTTTATTAAGCTTGAAAGATTTTTTAAAATAATTTTATTTTTATAAACCTTTTATTAATTAACAAACATTTAATTTAGAAAACTGTTACATTAATTTTGCTCAATAAATATAATTACAAATACAACTGATATACATTCAGTTGGAGTGGTGACGACTGTCTTTTACATAACGTGCCATAAAGGGCAATAGTACATATACTAATGTGATGGGTTATTTCCATAGTTGGATTAATTCTTCAGATGGTTTCTGTGTTTATTTTGTCCAACTCCAGTCGTTTAACGTTTACTTAGAACTCTGGCATTTTATCCATCGTAAATTGTAATCTGGACGTATTCATGAAAATAGGGTGACCTCCAGAGGTTGTTGACGTATGGCTGAGTTTCATGTCGTTGAAAAAAACTGAATCATTATTTGTTTTTATTAAGTATATGCCTAAAATGGTGACGGTGGTAGTTGCTTTACGATTGGTAATTTCTAGAGTCTGTTTATTGGAGAAGGTCGCCAGGTAAAGGTTGATTTCTGGGATCCAGTTAATTAGGTTGCCCGTGACTTCCAGTATACTAGCAATTATTGGCGGTATTGTTTCTGATGATGGACATTTCTCAGTCTAATTTGTGGTGCGTTAAAGGTCAAATGAGCAGAAGTATTTGGAATCTATTTACCATTACATTCACTGTCTAAACCTAAAATTACAGAATTAGGCACTAACATGTTATCTTAATTTTGGTATAATTCTTACATAAACTGTTTCATATTTTGTAGCTATAGAATGTAATTTATACAATTTAAAATGAGTCTTTTCTACAATAGGTAGGTTTATAAAATATACAATTTTTTCAGTATCTAGATTACAATTGACTTTAATTAGGTTTTCTAATTCCCACATATTTTCTATTTTGGGTTCTAAAGGTAATCTCTCACTATAGTATTTATATATTTTCCTTATTCCTCCTATAGCTCTTGAGTTGAGATAATACTAGAGTTGTACAACACCTAGTTTACAAAATGTAAGAGAATTTCCCGAATCTGTGATTACCTGTAACATTATGTTATATAAAATGTTCATTTGGTTTAAAATATTTCTAAGCTTTTCTAGCTCAACAAAGTCATTTACATTACGATTCCCAATACCTAATTTATTCTTTAACTCTACAAACTTTTCGTCGATTACATTAAAAGTTTTATTTGATTCTTCCATAACACTATTACTGTACTAAAGGAGTATTGTGATTCAAGTTAATAATTAATTTACAATATCTCTTATTCTATTACTGTTATCAGTTATATATTCATTACTTAATAAGCTACCGTTACAATTGTAGCAACTAGCTTCAAAATTTTGCAATACATCATAATAATAGGCGTCAATGCTGTTTAAATGAGTAACCAAGTTTCTTACATTAAAATAGTGGACAAAGGTATGGTAGGAATATTCTAATTTTCTGGCCCAAGGTCTATCGGGATTATTCCGAGGTTGTAATTGATTTCTTTGATTTCTGCTGAGTCGGTGACTGTGCCAGTGACGAACAGGAGGCACCTGGAGAATGATTTTGAGCATTAATTACATTTCTTTTCTTCGTAGGCCTTTTAATTTTCGACAAATGTATTTTTTCTTTTGTGTTATGATGTCTAGGCATTATTTTTCCAATTTTTCTTTCTTTATTTATTGAATTTATTTCTTCCTTGCTATATTTATTTTTTGTTTTGCCCTGTTTCTGAACTTACTTTACATAAACTTCAGATGATATTTCTGGAAGTGATTTTTTATTTATATTTCTTTTTTCTAAAACTTTTTCTTTAATTTTTGATTATTATTTCTAACGTTTTCATAGAGTATTTTTGTTTTTTCTCTATGCCTTAAAACGTAGTCATTTACAACCTATTTCTCTAAATCCATATCTAGTAGTGTGTTTGAGTTTATGTGACCAAATAAAACTTCACACGGTGTTAATTTAGTAACTGAATGTATCCTATTATTATATGCTATTGTATCACATTCCCCTTTCTTAATTATATTGTCCCTTTTGAACTCGATTTGATTATTTAAAAGTAATACTATCGTGGAATGAACTCTTTCACATAATCCATTTGATTGGGGGTTTTGTGTACTTATAAAATGTATTTGAATTTTACGCAGATCTTCTTCTTTTACAACTCAATTGTTAAATTCCGTCCCATTGTCTGATATAATTACTATTGGCACACCATATTATTGGAAGTAATCTAGTAGCTTATCAGCAACTTCTGTTGCTTGTGCACTTCCCACACGGTACAACTGTGCATAACGCGAGAATGCGTCGACTATGCTTAGAAAGCGGTTCTTTTCTAATGATAAGCTGTCTACGTGCACCACCTGCATTGGCTTTGTTGGCGTTGGTGTAAGATTTATTTCTAGTTTATTCACATTGGTTTATGAAATTTTGAATGTCTCCTTTTATATTAGGCCAATAATATCTACGTTTAATTTGTTCATAAGTTTCTTGTATTCGGCGATGATAAGTTTTGCTAACATGTAATTATTTATTATTTCCAGCATTTCTTCTTCTGAAGTTAAATCTAATAGTTTGTTGTTACACTTAACTAGGTTTAGTTCAGATTGTTTAAAGTTTTGGCTATGCAAGATGCAAACCTCTCATAAAAGTCATCTTCAAAATATAGGTTATATTTTACTTTAGGTGCCAAATATGATTTTACGAAGTTAACTATGTCATTATTCAGATTATTTTCTGATATTTCAGAATAGTTAATGTCACTGTCATTCAAAGTTGCTGCTGGCATACGCTGTGGGAAGGTCCTTTCCATTTTTGTCTTGACTTACAATTACTCCTACCTAATGTTAGAATGAATTCTTTTTCGAAATAAGGGTAGGCTATTGCAAATGTGGTTCGTTAGTCAAAATATTTTTGCATGTTTCAAAACAGTCCATAAAATTGGGGTTATTATTATTAATTTTTGCATTTTCTTTAAACAGTTAGTAAAAGGTTTTTTTTATTTTTGCGAAGTTTTTAATGAATTTTCGGTAATATCCTAATAGTCCTAAAAATCCTATAATTTCTTTAGTAGTCTTTGGTATTGGTAGTTCTTGATTGCTATTATTTTTTCAGGATTGGGTTTTACTCCATTCGGTGTAACTATGTGTCCTAAATAAGCAACCTCCTTTCTCAAAAATTCCGTTTGTCCAGTTGTACTTTAAAGTGGGCTTTGCGTAATCTGTCAAACACTTCCCTAAGTCTTTCTGTATGTTCTTGAAGGCTAGTTGAATAAATTATAATATCGTCCAAATAAACTAGACAAGTTTCATTTTGAATTCCTCTCAGAATATTTGAACTCAGAATCTTAGAACTTGAATCTCAGAACCAGGTCTAAAGTTTGGAAATACTGAGATCATCCTAATTTGTCTAAAATGTCAAATTAGACAAATTAACATATTTGTTACATATTTAACATATTTGCTTGTCTATGTTCGGCAAGGGATATTTATCATCAATTGTTTTTTGTTTAAGCCTTTAAAATCTATTACTAATCCAAATTTCCCTTTACCAGAAGCGTCCTGTTTTTTTGGTACAATCGAGACAGGAGAGTTCCATGGAAAATTAGAAGGTTTAATGATTCCCTGTTTAAGAATGTCTTCAGTTTGTTTAATAACTTCATGTTTGTAAATTTCTGGTTATCTATAATTTCTAGAATATACGGGAATTTTGTCTGTAGTCCTAGTATACAGCTGTATTTTTCTTTTGACACTCTATGAGCAGCGCTGACTTCAAATAGTTCCTGTTTTAGGGTGTTTTTGAAGAGATGAAAAGCAATTGACTTTTTTATAAATGATCTCGTGCTTCCGGTATCGATCAGTATTTTTAGATTAGACTTGTGGTCGTGAATGTACGGTAGTTTGTTTGTGTCGTCTTCAATATGCATTATGGAAAATGTTTTTTTATTGTTGTTAGTCCTAAAAAATTATTTTGGGTGTGTTCGTTTTCTTGTGTGAATCCACATGCATTTTCTTCTTGTATTGAATTATCGATATCAATATATACGTCAGGGTCCTCTTGCAGTTCATAGTCTGTTTCTTCAGTAAGATAAGAGTTTGTCATCTGTTCAGTCAATTGGTTTATTGATTGATAATAATTTTCTTTCTCTATTGGTTTTCCTGTCATTTGGTAAAACATATTTTGCCTAATAATGCTTCCTGTCTGACGTGTGGAAATGCTCATTGGTTCTGGTTCGAATTTTTGTTGAAGTTTTTGAGGGGTATAATTAATAGATTGTTGTTGATTTGGTTGTACGTAGGAGTTTGCTTTCGTGAACTGGTTAGGGTTATTTTGGTAATTCGGTTTATAATTTTGGAAGGCTTGTTTGTTCGGAATGTGTCTACGAATAGGTTAGTATTGTTGGGCTCTAGGTGGGGTACTTTGTTTAACACTTTGAAATAATTTATTATTTTTCAATTGAAAGTCATTTGTAACCATGTTAAGTGCTTCGTTAAATGAGTGAGGATTTTTCGTGCGCATTAATAATCCTACAGGTTCGTGCAGACCTCTAAGGAGAACTCTTAAAGCTAATTTTTGTACATATTCAACACATCTTTTGCAATTTGCTTTTGAGGCTCTTTGTTAATAAAAAATGAAATTGTAAATTTAATGGTTTTTGAATTCTTTCGTAAAATTTAAATGTTAATTCATTAGTTTCTAGTTTTAACTATGCCATTTCTAGATTTAAAGTGAAACCATCTCTTTTATCTGAATAACTAGTTACTAAAACATTTCTTACTTCATTCCAATTACAGGAATGTGAATAAACAACTATCTCTGGTGCTTGGCCTTGTAATTTAGCCAGTATAGATGAGAATAAATACCCATTTTGAAAATCCTGCGGATTGCAACTACATGAAACTTATTAACTACTTTATCACAAATAGAGACAAATCTGAGGAGCATACCGAGCTCACCATTATACTCTGGTATAATGTCTAGATACTCTTTCTTTAAAGTGGGCGTAGCCATTATTTTACATTATTATTTCAAAAATAATAAGAATTAAATTGAACAATATATTAAAAGTTTAACACTTTTTCTTAATAATATTTTCTAGGATCTACTTTCAGTAAAATCCAAAATACTTTCCTCATTTGTTACAGTGGGAAGACAACGCTTATTGACACTGAACAATTAGCACTTTCACTTTAAGTTCTTCTTTCTTGTCACGATGTTCTCTCGTGTTCGTAATAGATATGCACTCTATTAAGATTTTCCGATATCGTTACAGATATGCACTCTGCAATTTTATCGTGATTGCAGTATCTCGGTTAACGATTAATATCGCAAAAAAAATTATATCCACTAATTTTCCCGAGATGTCCTACCGACTGCGACAGTTACGTGTTTTATTAAGCTTGAAAGGTTTTTTAAAATAATTTTATTTTTATAAACCTTTTAATAATTAACAAACATTTAATTTAGAAAACTGTTACATTAATTTTGCTCAATAAATACCATTAAAAATACAACTGATATACATTCAGTTGGGGTGGAGACGACTGTCTCTTGTACAGGAGTTAGCTACACACCAAACTTAAGCTGTCTCACCAGCTGCACAATGGAAAATCTGCGTAAGCAGGAATTTATTCTAGTACGCATTTTATTTAGTCAAGTTACCATTATTCGTTCACATAACTTATATATATATATATATATATATATATATATATATATATATATATATATATATATATATATTATAATTATATCATTCTACACTTTTATTTTTAATGCCCTTATGATATTGTTTGTCGTGGTCTTACTCAAGTAAATTTATAAAACAAATAATATATTTAAAAGTTGCCAAGCTAGTTATAACAGGCTAGTTTATAGCATAGACAGGCTAGTTACATGGCCAGGTGCATGTAACTGTGCGAGTTACTTTATAAACATACACTTAATTCAAGTACAGTCATTTATTCTATATTCTACAGGCTTATATTAGTACAGGCATTTATTCAACATTCTACAGGCTGTTATTAGTACAGGCATTTATTCTACATTGTACAGGCTATTATTAGTACAGGCATTTATTCTACATTCTACAGGCTATTATTAGTACAGGCATTTATTCTACATTCTACAGGCTATTATTAGTACAGGCATTTATTCTACATTCTACAGGCTGTTATTAGTAAGGCATTTATTCTACATTCTACAGGCTATTATTAGTACAGGCATTTAGTATATTCTTTTGTTTTTTTGTGTTACTCCAAACAATGTAAAAACTAGGAGAGGGTTGATATTGAAATGAATCAATGAACCAATATGTTGATGATAATTTTATAACTAAGTGCTTCAATACTATTCAGTAAGTAACTGTACACGTCTCAAGAATATTCAAACACAACAATGTTAAAATATGGATCTGATGGTAAACTACTAGTGTATATCTCTACCTACATTTTTGCGCCATCTTCGTTTTTATGCCATTTTTCATGGCAGCATAAGATTAGTTTATTCTTGACATAATAATAATAAAGTTTGTTGTTGGTATAATAATTGTTTTGTTATTAAACAAAAACTGGTGAACGATATTTACTTTTTCTCATTTTCAATTTATTCTCAGAAATCAATTTTATTACGCTGTAGGAAGAAATATAAAACTATGGACATAATTACAATTAATTATCCTCGCACATGATATTGGCCAATACATTACGGAAAAAAAGTTTTTTTTTAATATTTATATATATATATATATATATATAGAGAGAGAGAGAGAGAGAGAGAGAGTATTATTGTATTGTCTAGCATGATTTATGATGCCTCAACTGTACACTTCTAATAATAGCAGCCTATCTGTTGTGCGTTTTTGTTTTAATTGTTTTAGAGTAAATAAAAGTGTATGTAACAAAACTTCTTTTTTTTAAAAAGTAATTCCCTCAAACCCAAAATATAGCTTGCGCAGCCTGTAAGAATTTTATCGAATATAACGTCCCTCGGTTTTAACCGTTATTTGAGGATCAACCCTGCAGCGGAGCCAACATCTGTAAAAAAATTAATAGAGTGTATATTAAATTGTAACCTATTTTAAAATAACAGAATAATGACCATCTAATTGTAGATTGTATTCTTTTCTGTGTTATAGTAATTGATTTTTTATTTTTAATATTTTATATTTAAAATCATTTAACAGTCCAAAATGACAGTCATTGGCAACGACGTATTTTTTCTGAGATGATCCATATAAAATTACAGTAGAATCCTATTAATATTAAGGAGGGCATTAAACAATTGGAATACGTATATACACCACTTATTAAAAAACTTTAAAATACTTGTACTTAAATATCATGATTAGCTTAATTATTTGAAATTTCACAGGCTGTTTTGCAATGTATATCTGATTTAATTTGCGTACTTTACAACTGTAAACTGATTTTATTCTCGCCATATAAGTGATTGTAACTGCAGTAGTGCCCTAAGGACCTTCACTTACCTTACACCTAACCACCAACACCTCGAGGTATATCCCTTGAATTCAAACTCTAGTCCAAAACCTGTACCTCAAGGAATAAACCTCTCAGAAAAATCCTGAATTTATATTCTGACTAGCCCCTACATGCCTTTTAAGGTATATCGGGATCACCGATTCTTTAAAGAGACCTCTTTCACTGAAATCCTATAATGGGACCCCAGTGAAACTTATTTTATGTAAAACAAAACTAAAGGCTAATTGGAAAATAACATTTTTTATTTAATATCTATTTTTTGAAGAAATTTACAAGTTATTTTAGATAGAAATGATAAAGAAAATATTAAACAACAATGATAGAAATTAACATGCCTACTCAGTACTACAAAGATCAAATTATAAGTCATGTTACCTGAAAAGCGTAATTATTACATTTCTATTTCATTTATAGTATAATTTGTTAATTTATATTCCCTATTAAATCTTCAGGTATCATAGTATCCAGTGTGTTTATTAAAGACAAATTTTTGTGAGATTTTGAGTCCACTACTTTGACTTTTACCTTTGATCATATTATTCCTTTTACAATCAATTATTAAATACTTTTATCTTTAGACAAAAAGTATAAAGGTCAAAACTAAATTTCATTCACAAAACATTTTTTATTGAACAAAAACTCGGTTAATACGTGAGAGTAGTAATGGGTATACTTTATCCCCCCAATGAGAGAGCAGTATTTCTTACCCCCACCCCTTCCTAAGCCCCGCCCCTTTTGTTTGATTGGTCGATGGTAGTGAAGATGGCGTCGACGCCCCGCCCCTGGTGCTGGTGGAGGAGCGGAAGGGCCATCTTGTTCTGGTGATGACGTTGGAAAAAATATAATTCTTGGTTCGGGAATGGAACCTAGGACGTTTGGTTTGCTGGCGTGTGACGCTAGCGACTGAGCTACGAGTCGTTCAGTTGTGTGTAACTGTACGATTGTGGTACAAGTAGGTCTTGGGAATGTTGGAAATTTCGGTTGTATAAAATAAGAGTAATACGTGTATTTTAATAAATATGAATTTATTGTCTCAAAAAATAAAAATATATTGACAAGGGCAAATACGTAATTTAAATTATTCCAGGTTTAGAAATAGTCGGTAGCGTCTGTCAGCAGGTTTCCTGCATATGGGACACCTCTGCACCCTTTCCGCACACTGGTTGCAATACACGTGACCGCAGGGTATGATGGCAGTGCATGGTGGTCTTTCTAAGCAGACAGTACAGTCTGCTATACGGTAGCCGCTGTTTCGGTCTCCGTCGTTCTGCTCTTCTGATGTTCTCTGTTTCAACATACAAAACAAAGAAGATAATTTATATTATTGTAAATGAATAGCATAAATATCAGTTTTTACAAATTGTAACACTTACGGCTACGAATGAAGGGATTCGATCGGCCATTATAGCCTCCGCTTCAGCGACAGCCACTCTTCTTCGGCCCTCTTCAAGAAGTTTGTCCAGATCGCTCATCATGATCCTCCATACGCCGACTGCGTAGAAGTTTTGTTCATATCTGTCTCTTTGAAACGCTGTCTCTAAGTCTGATACTAGCCTTTTTAGTATCTGCAGTGCATCAGCCGATACGTTACGAGCTGCAGTTGCACGTGCATTTCCCACAGCCGTCTAAGAAAATTAGAAATGAAATTCATTTATAATCCTTTGATAGTACAGCTATTATCATCGTACAATAAAACTTACTGAATATTGAGGAGGATATCTTGTCCTACTTCCTAAGCAAAGGAAACAGTCAATACGAGAATGCTCGTGTCCTTGTATGTGTTGCAATTCCTCCTCTAGTTCACCCGAATGAGACGCTCGATCTCTGAGTCTATTTACAACGTGATTTAATAATGCAGCCTATAAAATACAATTTATTTTAGTAATGAAAAATAAGAAGATAACAGTAATAATTCATTAAGAATACAATAATCACCGGTGTTGGGTGGTCGGTGTTGCTACGATCAGCCAAAGGTCCTCTGGTTCTAGACGGAGTGTTTGTTCCCTGAAAGAAAAACGCTTATTAGATGAAACTGTTAATAATCTAAATTGTTTGGAAACAGTAAAGGCAGTTCATTAATAATCACCGATGTTGGGTGGGCGGTGTTGCTACGATCAGTCAAAGGTACTCTAGGAGGAGTCGTAATGTGTGTTTCCTGAAAGGAAAAAAGCTTATTAGATATGAAAATGAAACTGTTAATAATCTAAATTGTTTATAATTACCTGTGACGTAGTCTCCCTGCTCTGATCAACCATCGATTGGCGTCTATGGTACGGTGTCCATGCAGCCCTTCGTAATATTGATGGGCTACGTCTGTTACGATCGATTTCGTTAGTATGATTGTCTAATTCTTCCCAAATGCCCGTTTCATCGTAGCTAGAATCATCGTTGTTTGTTGTGTCATTAGACTGAAAATCAATGAAAAATTGCAATAACGAAACATAAAAACTTTAACAAAAAAAAAACACGCTATTTCATACTCACCTCTGATTGATTTCGTCTATCGGTCATCGTGTTTCTGAAATAAATCGATAATTAAGTATTTGTTTAAAAGAGTATTCGTTAATCAAGTCAGCTCCCCCCGTGGGATGAACTCTAATAGTTCGTCCCAGTGAAAACATCGTATTTCCATTATCACCATGTCTTACCGAAATTTCTCCAACTCCGGAAGAATCTTTCACTATAGCAGTATCGTTTCGGAAAAAAGTAGTCTTTTTTATATCGTCATCAAAGTCAACTTGAACAGATTAACGGTTGTTACGAGCACAGGTAATACCGTATTCTTTATTCAACGCCAACGACTTTAAAGGCACCAAAATTCGCTCGTAAACCGGACCCGCTCAAGCCAGCTCCCCGTGGGACGAACTCTAATAGTTCGTCCCAGTGAAAACAGCTCCAGCCACGCTGTGATCAGTGGTGACCACTCCATTAAAATATGTCACCCCCTTGAAAATAAATAAGATTTACGGCCGTATTTCCATTATCACCGTCTTACCGACATGACGTGTAATGACAAATTTGCATTTCTCCAACTCCGGAAGATCGGAATCTTTCACTATAGCGGTATACCGTTTCGGAAAAAAAGTAGTCTTTTTTATATCGTCGTCATCAAAGTCAACCTGAATAGACGAGCCATGAACGGTTGTTACGAGTTTCGCACAGATAATGCCGTATTCTTTATTCAACGCCAACGACTTTAACGACACCAAAATTCGCTCGTAAACCGGAACCGCATTGAACCGGTTAACTGCCGAATTTTCGGAGAGCTGACTTGCAGTATTCATAATTAAGATAAAACACACACAACGCACCTAACTGCAAAGCGCTGAAGACTGATGCTCTCTGTATGTTGGTACCGGCTTATATACTGTGCAACTCCCCACGCGTCCTCTGTGTAGTTGCCCAAAGCGGCTGTGTCACGCAACGGAAAGTTTAGAAATCATTGACCTTTTCCCACACTCGAGGTGCCGTGTGAAATCGTTGAACTTTCACTCCCACTCGCGGTCGTGCAGTGAAAGGATTAGAAATCGCTGACCTACTTTCACTCCTACTCGCGGCCGTGCAGTGATTAGAAATCGCTGGCCTATGTCTCCCACTCTAAACAGGTTGCTATATAAACCCGTATATTACAGGTAGGACAGTATACTCCGGTCTCATTCAGACTGCAAAGAGGTAAGTGTGATTGTTATTCTATCTCTGTTTCTAATAAACAGTTAGCTATATAACAGTTAGCACAGTATACTCGGGTCTCATTCTGACTGCAAAGAGGTAAGTGTGATTGTTATCCTATCTCTGTTTCTAATTTGACTTCTTAAAATAAAACCTATATTATGGCCGTGTATATTTTTTCTAATGTGCAAACCTATGTAAAGAAATTCCGTTTATACGGGAATAAAATTGTTTTTAAATTCAATACACCCCCTGAAGGTGTAGGAGAGATTGAATGGGTTAGACAGGGACTTCAAGAGTTGGTTGAATCTGTGACTAGGGGTACAACAGACGAAGATCGACTTGGGTTTACTATGACTAGCATAAACTTTAAGAATCGTACACCTGGGTACGTAGCCTTCAGGCCTGCTTCGGAATTAACGTCAGACATTCTTTGGGACGTTTTTGGTGGAATAATCCAGAGTAACGCTGAGGGATTTATGTCAGGTGATACCTTCCAGGTATCGTGTACCAAGGTTAGAGTACCTGTAGGGCGGGGTCGAAGTAGGCGTGGGATTTACAATAACTTTGGCGAAGAGTGTCACAGCAGAACGGGAATCGTTGTAATTAAAAATAAAGATGCTTTGTGCTTGCCTTGTGCTCTTGTGGTTGGCATTGCTCGGGCGCAAAATGATAAAGAATATAAAGCTATAATACAGAACAAAGGTAAACGTCAGACCGTTAGGGCACAGCAACTAATGGCTGACGCTAATGTAGAAATTACCGAGTCAGGTGCGGGTGTGAATGAGTTACAAGCGTTTCAAAATCATTTAACTGAATATAAAATCACGGTGTACAGTTACGGTAGTAGAGGTAGGCATGTGTTTTTTGAAGGTAATGTGAACAATCCCAAGTATAAAATAAATTTGCTATTTCACAAGTCCCATTTTAATGTGATTACCAGTTTAACTAGCGCGTTTGCGTGTCATTTCTACTGTGAAGCATGTCGGACACCGCACAACACTTTAGGCAAACACAAATGTTCAGCTACCTGTTATTCATGTAAACGGACTCCACCGTGTGTGCTAGACGACAACGGTGGTATTCAATGCGGTGACTGTAACCGTCAATTTATGAACCAGCAATGTTACAACACACATTCCGTAAGCGTTTGCAAGTATATTAGAAAATGTCTAATGTGTGAGAAGGTAATATTTACTACAGACCGTAAAAGCACACATCAGTGTGGAGAGGTTTATTGTAAAATGTGCTTAGAGTACAAGCCGGCTAACCATCGGTGTTACATGAAAATCAATACACAAAAGCCTCCAGTTAAAGATTTCATGTTTCTATTTTTCGACCTGGAAACGCGTCAAGACGAAGTCCTTGATAGCACTCACGTTGCACAGGGAAAACTTATGCATTTCTCAACAGTACTGTTGGAAATGCGTAAATGGCGAACGTTGCCGTAATTGTACGCCACGAACTCGTGTTTTTAAAGAGAGTCCAGTTGAAGGGTTCATGGCCTACATAATGGATGCGCGTAAAACGTTTAAAAAGGTGTGCGTTATCGCTCATAATGGACAGGCATTTGATTTCCAATTCCTTTTGAAATACGTTCTGGAAGAAACTCAGTTTACACCTGAATTGATAATGCGTGGAACTAGGATTATAAAGATGGAGATCGATAACAAAAAGTTTATTGATTCTCTAAACTATATGCCAATGGCATTGTCTAAACTCCCTGAAGCGTTCGACCTACCTCCCGAAAAAAAGAAGGGTTACTTTCCCCACCTTTTCAACACAGTGGCCAATGAAAATTATGTAGGTCCTATTCCAGCAAAGGAATACTACTGTCCTGACTCAATGTTCTAAAAGAACAATAAAAAATTCTTACAGTGGTACGATGAACAGGTCTCCAACGGTTATGTATTCAATTTTCAAAGGGAAATATTCGAATATTGCCTCTCTGATGTTGATATATTAGCTCAAGCCTGTATAAAGTTTCGTGCTTCGTTCTTGCAGGAATGCAATGTAGATCCGTTTCTCGAGGCCGTTACTATTGCTAGCGCGTGTAGCCTAGCGTTCAGAAGAAATTTTCTCAAGCCAAACACAATAGGCATACTGCCAAAGAATGGATACAGACTCGTCGATAAGCAGTCCACCATTGCTCTACAGTGGCTCGCATGGATCGAAGACCAGAAAGGCTATCGACTGGAGCATGCTGGTAGAGGTCGTGAAATTAAAGTAGATGGTATAAAGGTTGACGGACTATGTGACCAAACGAAGACCGTATATGAATTTCACGGCTGTTACTGGCACGGATGTCCAAACTGTTACACATTTGGGCGTGATTCACCTCTAATCGACGACCCGTCAGACACTCATAGTGCTCGACTGACCAGGACTAAAGCTAAGACGGCTAAGTTGTCCCGTCATTATAATGTTGTCGAGTTGTGGGAGTGTGAATTTTATAGGATGAAAAAAATAAACAAAAGGATGGCATACCTTGATTCCCACCCTCTAATACATCTCACACCACTAAACCCTCGAGATGCGTTTTTCGGCGGTCGTACGGGGAATGTAAAATCGTACCATATGTGTCAGGAGAACGAGAAGATTCGGTACATTGATGTTTGTTCCTTGTACCCTTGGGTGTGTAAGTACCGAGAATATCCGATAGGACATCCGCAAATACACGTCGGTAATAATGAGTGTAGAGCCGCAGGAATGTCTGCTGACGGCCTCCTGAAATGTACAGTCCTACCTCCTCGGGATTTGTATCATCCAGTGCTGCCGGTCAGGATGAACGATAAATTGATGTTCATCCTATGCCGTACATGTGGCGAGAACCTTATACCTGGAGACTGTACTCACTCTCTTGACGAACGGACGTTGACAGGAACATGGACTATGGACGAGATACGCAAAGCTGTGCAGAAAGGTTACGTGATATTGGAAATGTATGAGCTCTGGCAATACGAAATGGCTTCATTTGACAAAGGGAACGGACTGTTTACCGACTATATTAATAAATTTTTAAAAATAAAGCAGGAGGCTTCAGGTTACCCAGAGTGGTGTCGTACTGAACAAGACAAAATAGACTATGTCCAAAGCTATTTCGACAACGAGGGGGTTAGACTTGACCCGATGAAAATTGAAAAAAATCCTGGTGCCAGGTCGTTGGCTAAATTAATGTTAAACTCCTTTTGGGGTAAGTTTGGACAACGTGAAAACCAGCCAAAGACTACAATAGTAAGAGAGCCGAATGAACTGTTCAACTTGTTAACGTCACCGTCAATTGATGTAAACAATATACAAGAGGTTAACGAGGACGTTGTCGTAGTGAACTGGTGCTACACCGACAACACCTGTGATGTACTACCAACAGTAAATGTCGTTCTCGCTGCATTTACTACAGCCCATGCTCGTCTTAAGCTCTATGAGTATTTGGACGTGTTGGGATCACAGGTCCTCTATTACGACACAGATAGTGTAATTTATCTCCACAAAGACGGTACGCACGATGTATCGACAGGAGACTACTTGGGACAGATGACAGACGAACTGGCAGACTATGGTCCTTCTGCATATATAACAGAATTTGTTTCGGGAGGTCCGAAAACGTACGGTTACAAGGTAATGTGTCCGGAAAATGACAAAACCGTTACAGTTTGCAAAATTAAAGGACTGACTTTAAATCTCCGCACCTCGGGTTATTTGAATTTCGATTCTTTAAAGAAATTAGTATTGAATGAACAAACAGAGGAGGATAGCATAATGGTCACTGAACCGCGTATACGTCGCAGAAAGGATCATGATGTTATTACTGTGTGTGAAACAAAAATGTTCAGAACCACAGGCGCGAAAAGAAAACGTAACGGGGGTTTTGATACGCTACCTTATGGGTACTGTAAGGTTCCACGCCTAGAATGATTCCCATCATTCTGAACGGTGTTGTGAAATCAAGTCGTTCCATTTTAGTTTTTGTATGACCTATGCTGTGTGGAGATCCTAGGTTGAATGAATGGGCCCTCTGTCACGGTCTAAACGCCTATAAGGCTGTGTGAATAGCTAAGTGTTGTAGCAACAAAAGAACATAGCTTCTGTTGTGGCAATGTCAGACAGATTGTGTTTTTGTATTGAATAAAATACCTTTTTACAAAAGGTATAAAATATTTGTTGCACGAGTGTGTGTGTGTGTGTGTGTGTGAAACCTAGGTTGAATGGTCCTCTGTCTCGACTTAATCGTCTATAAGACTGAATGTGTGTGTGGATGGGATTTAAAGTAAAATTGAACGACAAAAACTGACCGCCAGGGAGGATAGGCCTTGGAATGCTTCCCGGGTACGCTTCCAAAAACAAGAACGACTTCGGACTGTACCTCCTGGGTGTTGATGGAAACCTAGTCAGTTGGTTTAAAAGTACCAAAAGTAAAATCTGGGTGGTCAGTTTTGAAATGAACGTTAGACGTGCTATTGCTAACGAGCTTCATAAGCCGGCTCGTAGAAACTTTAAAACACGTAGTGTTACTTTGAAAGGTGTAAACGATCTTTATCAAGCTGATTTAGTTGAGATGATTCCCTATGCAAAGGAAAACAAAGGCTATAAGTATATATTGACTATGATTAACTGTTTATCGAAATTTGCGTTTGCGGTGCCGATAAAATCTAAAACCGGTTCCGAAGTAGCTTCAGCATTAAAGCCTATACTAGAGAAACACAGTATGAAGCATTTTCAGACCGATCAGGGTAAAGAATGGTTTAACAAATCTGTTCAAAACTTATTGAAAACCTATAAAATTAATCACTATCACACTTACACCGAGAAAAAAGCTTCCATCGTAGAAAGGTTAAACAGAACTTTGAAAAGTAAAATGTGGTTAGAATTTACGGCTCGCGGTAGTCATAAATGGACTGATTTTTTAGATGATATTGTGAAGTCATACAACAAAACCGTACACAGTACTATTGGTATGAAACCGTGTCAGGTGAGAAAAAAACATGAAGCAATGCTGTTGGCTAGAATAAACGAGAAAGTAAATAGTCGTACTATACCTCAATCGCGATCATTCCAGGTAGACGATAGAGTTAGAATATCCAAATACAAAAAAGTTTTTTCGAAAGGATTTTATCCAAACTGGACGCAAGAAGTATTTACCGTGTTCGCTGTTGTACCGTCCTCACCTAAAACCTACATTTTACAAGATTCGAGAGGTGAAATATTAAAAGGTGGGTTTTATGCTGAAGAATTAAGTCGAACAAATGTTGGCGACGTTTATTTGGTGGAAAAGGTTTTGCGCCGGAAAGGAGATAAGGTTCTTGTGAAATGGCAAGGTTTCGATAAAACCCACAACTCGTGGGTAGATAAAAATAAACTTATACTGTGAAACATTGTACCACATCCGGCAAGCCGCCCATGCGCATCCGGCCATGTGCAAGCGCTGACGTCAATGGAAAAGTACTGGTCGCGATTGCTTTGTCCCAACTGACCTTGTCCGCATCCGACCCCGAGCATACGATTGGAAAAGTACTAGCTGCAGAGACAATGTGTCACAATTGCTTTATACTGCAATAGAATATATGTTTCGAAAATAAATATTAAGTCTTTCGCACAATTGATTCATTCTGGTTACGTCTTTCGAGATGCGTGTAGTGATTGCTCCATATACGATGCAGCTACATAATTTCGACGCTTATGTAGGTGAAAAGGAGAAACGAGTTCGTCACAGTCCCCTATTGCCCAACACTATTAGAGCAATTGTGTGTGGTCCTTCAAATTGCGGCAAAACAAATGTAATTTTCAATCTTTTGTTCGAGGCAAACGGACTGAAGTTCGCCAACATTTATATTTTTTCAAAATCACTTCACCAACCGAAATATAAGTTTCTGTCTAAGGTGATGGAAGAATCGGGTATCGGTTATTTTCCGTACAGTGATAACGACAACATCATAAATCCACATGAAGCGGAACCGAATTCCATTATGATTTTTGACGATATACAGTGTGAAAAACACGATAACATACGTAATTACTTCAGTATGGGAAGACATAGCTCAATTGACTCTTTTTATCTCGGTCAAACGTACAGTAGGATTCCCAAACATTTAATCCGAGACAATACCAACCTGATTGTTGTATTTAAACAGGACGATATTAATTTAAGACACATTCATTCGGATCACGTAGGCACGGACGTGTCGTTTAACACTTTCAAAAAGCTCTGTGCAACAGCCTGGAAAGACAAATTCGGTTTTATAGTAATAGATAAAGACAGCGATATAGATCAGGGTCGATACAGAATTGGGTTCGATTCCTTCGTAAAAGATTTATAATGCGTATATACACTTATAATGATATTTCGCCATATGCTAATAGCGGCACTACCAAAACACCAAAATCAAATTTGTGTTGTTTCTATTATCCCGATAAGAAGAGGTTTTGCGGGAACTACTGTAGCCGGACGAATAGACATGGACATGTATTTAATAGACGCTGCTGGAGACATAAGCGGTTCGGGTCGTACAGCAAGAGTTTGCCGCCTATAATTCTGTTAATGATCACATCCGCAAATAGAATTTATAATCGAGACATTTGGATTAGGTTCATGCACGAATGTGATAAAGGAGGTGTACCATTTGAATTGATATTATACAATGAACACATGTTGAAAGGAACTGTTCGGCATCCACAAAACTTGGTATCCAGATTCCGGCCGTTTCCTGATTTTTTCAATCGGACACTGACTCCCAGTCACGGAGGCATAGAGTACACGCAAGTATACCTCGACATGTTACAGTACAGCTGTTCATTGCCGTACGCGTCCCGTTGTGTAGTAATCACGGAAAGGACAATTCCCATAGTCGGTCCTATAAAGGCGTACAAGCTTATCAGCAGTGTAAAGTGTTGTGTAGACATTAGCTACAATGTGAAATACGGTCCTAGACCTTCGTCGCTACCTTTACGCAGTAGAGGTAAATTTTACGAGGCTGTAAATAATAAGGCACAAGGTGTGTTTACAACCGAATTTCTAAAGGTCGCCCTGCCGACGGTGCCTAATCAGTGTCATCATTTCGGCTTGTCTTTTGACGGATCAAAATATACTGTTGTCGATCGTAGGCAACTTCAAATGTGGTGCACATACACGGGGGCAAATACTGATGAGTTTCTGCTTTTGAATAGGTATCTTCTCGAAAACTCTATACCGACGCTAAAACGGTACATGCAAGATATGCCCAGAGATGATAATCTAATAGTAGCCGAAATACCGCAATGGCGCGAAAATATAAAACGTACCTTTGTCTTTAGGAGCGCCGAGAAGGTGGAAAGTATACCATATTTTGACAACAACATGTACAGATACTGCCGAGGTTTATCGTGGAGCAACCCGAAATTGATGAAAGCGTCCGCATCGCAGGTTGTACAGTACCTATTGCGTGAAAAGCGTTACGCTGCGTTTTTTCGATCTTTGGAACTGTCTTAAAAACTATCTGATAGTCGAGTTACGGGTCATTTCGCAATATGACACCAAAGGAGGAGCAAGTTATTTCTGAGATCGCCCGTCTGAGGGAGACCATCAAGAGAAAGTATCTTCAGATAAAATTCGGCGATGCAGATGCTGAACGGATTTTGACTAAACAATATAGCCCTATCATTAAGGAAATTTCGAAAATTCGTCGTCCACAGCCGAAAATGGAAATTAAAAAAGAAGAAGAAATGGATGTAGACATGGAGGATGATGCTTCACAAACCCATGTTCCGAAATTCATCGATACCGAAGTAATAGCTGAATCAACAGATGAGCCTGGACCTTCAGTTACACCGGTGCGCCAAAGTAGTGTTGTTAAAGAGCTACTATCAACACCGGCGGGCCAGGAAGATAGTGTTCGTTATGTCCATACAATGTTCAAACATCGTCTACCGCGGACCTACGTGTTGAGAATGATTAAAGACAATAGGAATACAATTGATAACACATACGGTCCTCGAATAACAGGAGACGGTACTGTTATGATAGGCGATAAGTATATAAGGTTTGACGACGAAAACGGTGACATCATCATCGACGCGGACACTTACAAGGGAACCGAAGGGCTCTATGAATTGATATTTATGCGCAAACCCGATGAAACATTATACACAAAGGCCGACCTGAACACCTATAAACAAATCTGTGAACAAACCAGTGCTCATAGGAAAGGTTATAATCCGCTCTTAGCCATAAACCGTGCTAGTAAATCCGCCAAGTACAAGGCAATTATATCGAGATTATTTCCGCCGACCGGTTTGCATAGCGGTAAAGGTTATGCGTATTGGGACAACCCTAACGAACTCTGTGACAGGTTACGACTACTTTTGTCGTCTCAAGAGGTAGGTCATACGGGCCATGAGAACGAAATTGCCTCCATTATAGAAGAGCTGAGGGAAGCGGGTCTTATAAAAGGCAGTGGAAATAGAAAAATTAGGACATTAATAAGATGAGCGTCGATAAGTTTGGACGTTTTTCGGACCAGGTTACCGCTCCCCATCCATCATCATCAGCACGGGATAGGTCTGACCCCCGATGGTAATCATTATGACGCGATAGGCAAGTTATTGCGCAATGTTGGTGATCCTATTGAGGACAGCGATGCCGTCAATGCGGGTACGATAGCGAAAAAATGTTTAGGTTTCGACGAGGATAGGAAAAAATACTACACTAAAGGCTATTCTGTAGGCGGTCTAGGTCAACCCGTTGAGGACGACGATGCAGTGTCCAAAACGTATCTCGAACAAAACTGTTTGACTCGAATAAAGAATAGATATCATACAAAAGGCTTGCCTTTGGGAGGTCTCGGAGAGCCGAAAGAAAAAGATGATGCCGTAACGAGAGCCTACTTGGAATCGTTGGTTCCTATTAAACTAGCCGATTGTTTTTCCTTTGGCGACCAAAGGCTGTGCGGTGTATCGGCGCCTATGAAAGACTCTGACGCTATTAACATGAAGTACGTCAGAGATAATTTCTTATCGAAAAACGCAGAGGGTAAATTTGACGCTCACGGAGTGACCATATGTAATGTTAAAGCGCCTTTGTATAAAAATGACGCCGCTACAAAATTATACGTGGACGATAGGGTGCCTCGAAAAGACAAAACTGTTTGGAGTTTTCAAAATAAGCGGCTCGCTCAGGTCGAAGAACCTTTGTACCAACAAGATGCGGTCACACTGGGTTTTCTAATGAAAAATACGCTGTTTCTCACCCTACTGCCGATCGGTGAAATGTATAACGCAAACGGAAAATGTATAACTAATGTTCGAGACGGTTTCACCGATGTCGACGCTGTTAACGTTCGTCAGCTTCATGAAATTAAATCTTGGATAAAGAAATACACTCTGCATTACGAGGAGACGGGCGACTACTACTGGTTAAACTCTAAGCGCTTATCGGGGATAGCCGATGGTATAGCTGATAACGATGCTTTTTCGCAAAGGCAATTGAATACGGCTATTCAAGGCCTACGAGACACGCTAATGCGAGAGAAGCCTGTCGAAAAATAGATTGACAAGGTCATATCAATACACGAAAATAAATACGGGAACACTTAAAAATAATATCAGTCGTTGAAATGTTCTTCAAGCTGATGTTACTGTTCGCCTTGTTGAGCTCCTCGCTCGCAACGTCGTCGTCGTCGTCGCCTTCCCCTATCACCGATACGACGCCAACGGTATTTTGTGGATATACTGAAACTAACGGTAGTAGTAGTAGTATTGTTCAGGCTAAGACCAACCGTAAATGGGGTATCAACGGACTAACTTGGTATATGTATGGTAATAGAAAATATCTCAATATCGCTTCGCACGCTTTCAATCTCTGGAGTAGATATATCCCTTTGACTTTTACTCTCGACTCGACAAGGCCAAATATCGCTATACTATTTGGGGACGCTGAACATATAAAACTGTCGGAAGGAACAATGTGCGGTACTAGATTTGACGGTAGAGGAAGAGTCGTTGCCCACGCTTTTGCGCCTCATGTGCTTCAATCGCAAGTAGAGATACACTTCGATAACGAAGAAGAGTGGGACTTTACAATGTCTACATCCGATAATGGCCATAACTCGTTTTACGCTGTTCTGGTCCACGAAATAGGGCACGCTCTAGGACTGTCTCATAATAAGAAACGAGATTCGATAATGTATGCCTATACGATCAACCGAAAATATATCCAGTATGTATTATTTAGACCTTTCTTCAGATGATATTAATAATATTCAGTATCTATATGGTGCAAAACCAACCACCACTACCCCCTCCACCACTACCACCACAAGCACTACTACCCCTACTACCATCAGCTCCACCGTTCGTTCTAGCCCTACGACGATCGAAACAGAAATAAACACTATCGATTTATGTTCTGTCCGCGGCTTTGACGCCGTTTTAATAGCGATGAAACATATGTACTTGTTTCACGGACAGTATGTATGGATATTGAATTTGGATCCGAATAAGAGAGAAGTTGTTCCGAAACCCGAAATCATTTCGGAATGGTTAAACTATTTGCGACCTGGTTTTACTAACGTTACCGCCGTTTATCAATCACCCAGCGGAGATGTGGTGCTCATTGCTCACGGATGGGTTTACGCTATAGAATATCCTAGTCTTTTGAAAAGATATATGTACACGCTGAAAGATTGGATAGGACGACCGATGAAGACGGTTAACGCTATTTTCAACAGTCATCTGGGTAAAACAATTGTGCTCTACGACAACGCTTATGTGATGAGATATGATGAATGTAGGTACACCGGTTTATATCTAGGACCTATGACCGAAATCTACCACGGTTTACCAAACGATTTGCGTGGCGGTTTCAGATATATGGACGGAAATCTTTATTTCTTCACCGCCGACAATCAGGTTTTTGTGTACAATGAATTCCTGGAAGCTGTGACGGCAGTTGAAAAGGATATTTTCGATGTTTTGAAAATACGATGCATGAAGACGACTAGACTCCGAGAGTTATATGCAATCTTGAAAGACATATTTTAAAAGTAGGCGTAACAGTGACTGTTATGAATCATTAATAAAATGGGTGTCAAACGGAAAACAGCTGTTAGTCGTAAACGCGGTGTCGTAAAGACAGGACGTGGACTAGTGTCTGGTGTTTTGAATAAGGCCATCGATTTACTTCCAGTCGAGTTACACTTACCTTCGTACAATTATTGTGGACCGGGAACAAAATTGAAGACACGCGGTGATAAAGGTATAAATCTGTTGGACGAAGCCTGTAAACAACACGATATCTCATACAGCAACTACAGTGATTCAGATAGAAGACGCGTAGCCAACGAAATCTTAGCGGGAAAAGCTTGGAGCAGAGTCAAAACGGGTGACGCATCGCTCGGTGAACGCGCCGCTGCTTTGGCCGTAACGGCAGCGATGAAAGCTAAGACAGCATTTGGCGGCGGTAAAAGACGTCGTCGTCGTCGTCGTCAGCCTACCGTTCAACACCTGTTGAAACGTCTGCAAGGCAAAGGGCTTTACTTGAAACCGTACAAGAAACAAGGTAGCGGGAAGAAGAAGAAAAGATATACGAAAAAAAAACGTCGATAGATTGTATACCCATTAGACCGTTGACTAATATAGAACTGGAAAGATACGCTTTAGCATTGGGAGTACCGTGGTTCAGAGGTGTATATATGAGACATACATTACCTGCACGACCTTTAAGAAACGAATCGGCTATCGTGAATTTGGATAGTATAACCGGCTCCGGCACCCATTGGGTATGTTACAAAAAGAGAGGAAACTCTATAGAGTACTATGATAGTTTCGGGAATCTGCGACCGCCAAATGAGCTAAGTAGGTATTTTGGCGAAAACGCTAACGTACACTATAACTACAAGAGACATCAAAAAGACAACTCAGTCGTTTGCGGTCATTTGTGTCTAAAGTTTCTAACGTCATGAGCATAGTTCTATCAGATCACACTGCTGTTTTGTCTTGTGACTTTTTCCCACCAATTGATGTATCAAAAGGCGAGTGGGAAATAGCTTTCATCGATCTGGCAACATACAACTCGATACCAAATATCGTTGAGGATGTAAACAATCTTTTTCATTACGGCGATGATAAAAACGTTCACACGATTTCATTACCGACCGGATCGTACGAAATATCCGATATTGAGAGGTACATTAAAACGAAACTAGTTCCCGATACTGTTTTAGTATTGACACCGAATAATAACACACTCAAAGTGGAAATAAAATGTTCGCACGCAATCTTTTTCGACAAGGCCATGTCTATAGGCCAGCTGATGGGGTTCAGTAAGAAGAAATTAGAGGCAAATCATAAACACTCTTCTGACCGGCCTGTAGATATCATCAGGGTTAACGTGATACGCGTGGATTGCAATATAGTCGCAGGATCGTTTCAAAACGGCATAGAATGCCATACCTTGCACGAATTTCATCCGCAGGTACCGCCCGGTTATAAAATTGTAGAAGTCCCTCAGAGCGTAATATATTTACCTGTCAACGTAAGCGTCATTCATAATATCACTGTAAGTCTACGAGATCAGAACGGTGATATAATAGATTTCCGTGGAGAAAACATTTCCGTACGATTACATTTACGTAGACGTCGAGATGGGACTAATATTTAACGAGCGCTTCTATAAGAAGGGCGGCAGTTTACGTCCGACGACGGCACAGTTAACACTGCGAAACGTTAGGTTCCTCAGATCTTTGGGTTTTAAAGTGAACAATGGAAAACCTTTTGGCAATCGACTCTAGCGCCGAGTACGACAACACCCTCAACGGACTGGAGTACCATACTCATCGACCGTACTCCTCCGCTACGTTTGGTAATAACGATGAAATTCGTATTCCCATTCATCAACAAGATGTCATTACGATACCTTTTCAGAGCACGCTGCATATAAAAGGTACGTTGACTGCGACAAAAGACGGAGGAGCGGCCGCTGACGTGTCTTTGATAAATAATGCTATAGCTTTTCTTTTCGACGATATCAGATACGAAATCGGAGGCAATGAAATAGACAGGACCAGGAATGTCGGTATAACGACCACCATTAAGAACTTGCTTTCGTTGCGCGAACACGAGAAAAATAAACTCGGAAATTGCGGTTGGCTAGGAGTGGGTAAAACAAATAACGATTGTAAAGAGTTCAACATAGTTATACCGTTGCGTATGTTGATGGGATTTTTCGAGGATTACAATAGAATTGTAGTCAACGTGAAACAGGAGCTTGTCCTTTTGCGTTCATCTTCAAATTTAAAGGCAATAGTTAGCACGGATGCGACAAATATTGATCTGAAAATAAATACTATCTATTGGCGAGTTCCGCACGTCTCCGTAGCCGATCCGATAAAATTGAAACTTTTGAAAATGATTGAACGCGATGTCACCGTTCACGTACCACACCGGAAATGGGAACTAATAGAATATCCCGGTTTACCGGCCACGAAACAACTCTCTTGGACCGTAAAGACATCTTCGCAACTGGAAAAACCTCGTTACGTAATTTTCGCGTTGCAAATCGATCGCAAAAACAAGATTAAAGCAAATGCTTCAGAGTTTGATAGCTGCAAGGTAACGGATGTAAAATTGTATCTCAACTCTCAGTACTTTCCCTACGATAATATTCTCGGCGACACCGCCATTTTGTATGACATGTACGTTAGATTTCAGCAGTCCTATTATTCACGCGAACCATCACCATGTCTAGACTTGTCAACCTTTAAGCAAAAAGCACCGATTTTTGTAATCGATTGTTCGAAACAAAACGATACGATAAAATCAGGGCCTGTAGATGTGAGACTTGAAATCGAGGCGTCTGAAAATATTCCGCCTAATACTTCCGGTTACTGCTTGATTATTCACGATTCGCATATTGTCTATAACCTGCTAACAGGTGTTGTTAAAAAGATTACGTAATCTGTGACCACACCCTGTGATATATTACCCTATTTGTTCGCATTTAGTCTCAGTTGTCGTCATGGACGCGATGGATGTAGACCGTACCGCTCGTCCGTTGGGCATATTTCTAAAGTCTGTGTATTTTCTGAATGACCAGTGTACGAAGTTTGTCGCGACCGGGCTTTTTCAGCACACCGTCTAAGAACTAGGCGTCCTTATACAGGCTGGTAGAAAATTTGTTTTTTTCACGTACAACGACTTTAATGATTTCAAGACACGACTACCGCTGCCTGAAGGAGAACAACGTAAGTTTACACTAACTAACGGCGATATCACAATAAAGACTGTCTTCGGTAAACGTTATATCGCATTGTTTGACGGAAAACACAGGGTCACCTTGGGCCTACCAGAATGGAATTTATTAATGGATACCATACCGCTCGTAAACCGGCGCATCAGCGAACTGTTTTATAATGAACCACAACTAGGGTCTTACATCATTGAGTGTCTAGCCACGGACGAGATCGTGTCCAGTACTCTCCCCGAGGCAGACAAGTTGTACGAGGAAGTTGTTTTGTACAAGAAGCATGCAAGCAGTGGTTGAGTTTCATGCCTAATAATATATATACGTTACTTTCTACGATTTATATATTTCTTGCTAGGTACACGTTCGTAAGTTACTTCATACCATAGCGGCTCTTTAAATTACTTCATATCTTACGAATTTATTTAGTATTAATTTTTTATTAATATTAATTTTTGTATAAACTTTTGTTGGCAGACAAACATGCAAGCAGTAGTGGAGTTTCATGCCTTCGTCGACAACGATGGCAAATACGTTGTGAAGGAACTGGCTGTGGTGTCGGAACACTATCAAAGTGTTACCATTTTCAAACCGCCTTACAAATTTCATAATTTAAATGAATCGTCACAAAAGTCTGCTCGATGGTTACAGGCAAAATATCATCGTATCAGCTGGTACGAAGGTAGTATACCTTTTGATGAACAACTATTGCGAATCATGCTAACACCGTTTTCCACCATTTTCACAAAAGGTTTGGAAAAAGCTCAATATTTGCGGCAGTTCCATCCACATGTGATGGAATTGCCTGAGAAATACTCGTCTAGCGACAACAACAACAGCCGCATTTACTTCAAATGCATACTACCGCAACACAACACTTATGTAGACTGTAAATGTGCACTACGCAGTGCAAGATATTATTACGATTTGCTTATCGCTTAGAGTTTAAAACCGGCTGTTTGCATTGGGAACTGCATTTTGTCATGGAGTGGCAGTTACAGGAAATGGCGGTGGTTGGAGCCATTTTCATTCGGGTAATCGACCTTGAATGTCGGGGTAAACACCCTACTTGAAAGTCGATTGCCCGTCGCAACACAACATTTATGTTATGTAGATTGTAAATGTGCACTGCGCAGTGCAAGATATTAGAGTTTAAAACTGGCTGTTTCCATTGGGAACTTCATTTTGTCATGTTAGGCAGTTACAGGCAATGACTGTGGTTGGAGCCATTTCGGGTAATCGACCTTGAATGTCGATTCCGAACACTATCAAAGTGTTACCATTTTTAAACCGCCTTACAAATTTCATAATTTAAATGAATCGTCACAAACTTCTGCTCGATGGTTACAGGCAAACCATCATCGTATCAGCTAGTACGATGGTAGTATACCTTTTGATGAACACATATTGAGAAACATACCGTTTTCCACCATTTCACAAAAGGTTTGGAAAAGGCTCAATATTTCCACATGTCATGGAATTGCCTGAGAAATACTCGTCTAGCAACAACAGCCGTATTTACTTCAGGTGCATACTACCGCAACCAAACACTTATGTACATTGTAAATGTGCACTGCGCAGTGCAAGATATTATTACGATTTTGCTTATCGCTTAGTATTTAAAAAAACTTGATGGTCACTGGCGTGGGTTAACTCCCCGTAAACCTTCAAGAAAAATGTTTTAAAGGTCCCTGGCACGGGGTAACTCCCTGTAAACCTTTAAAGCTTCAAAAAAAATTTTAAAAAAACTTGATGGTCACTGGCGTGGGTTAACTCCCCGTAAACCTTTAAAGCACCAAAAAAAAAGCTTTGCCTTTGAAGGTCCCTGGCGTAGGACAAGTCCTCCTAAACCTTCTTGGCTGTTTGGGAACTGCATTTTGTCATGGAGTGGCAGTTACAGGAAATGGCGGTGGTTGGAGCCATTTTCATTCGGGTAATCGACCTTGAATGTCGGGGTTAACACCCTACTTGAAAGTCGATTGCCCGTAGGGACTGCATTTTGTGGTAGTCACTGGTAAATAGCGTCGGCTATTTCCAAACTTGTAATGTGGGCATAATGATGACGGTTTCAACCCCGTATGAGACACAGAGAACAAGTGTATAAGAATACAAGACATTTAAGATTTTCAGTCATACCACAGACAGACATGGTTTGGCCCGATTCTCTTACAGTTGAGAACCCAGTTCATCGACGTTATTCACTTGCGAACAGCAGATTATCCTCTTTTCGTAATTGGAAGGGTGTGGAAAGCGAAACATTGAATCCATATACTCTAAGCTTGACCGGTTTTTTCTACACCGGAGAAGATGACCATACTGTATGTTTTAGTTGTGGGGGAGGTCTCAAAGGTTGGGAACCTACAGATGACCCGTTTGTTGAACACGTTGAATGGTTTCATGAATGTAAATTAGCATGGATTGTAAAATTTAAAGTAGAAGAAATGAATATCGATATTAGAACTGTTTTTGATGACGATGATGATGATGATGATGACGACGACGACGACGACGGTGATCTAGTGCAACGTAATGAGGATGATCGTTTGAAATGTAAGATTTGTTGTGCAGAAGAATTGCAAGTTGCAAGTCTACCATGTGGACATGTGTTTGCCTGTCAATTGTGCTCGCTTAGCCTTGAAGTATGTAGCGTGTGCAGAACGCCCACTCCGCCACTATACGTGTTTATCTTTCATAGGCTTGCGAACTGGTAAACCTTGAGAACCGGACGTTGCGGTCGTGGAGCCAGTGAGAGTTGTTGAACTCGGTAGAAGGCGTGGGAAGCTGAACCAGTAGACCTTGACAACCGGATACCAACTGTGAGAACTTGATACCCCTACCAAACGTTGGGGAGAAGAGTATATATCAACAACACACTAGTAGATCTCTCACAGTAGCTTCAGAGGATACCTGACACAGTTGCTTGAGATGGTGCCTGGATTCAACCTCACTCGTTATACCGACGACATGCTGAGGGAGCTGATCAGGTCTATATTGCCGGGCTTGGCTGATGACTTATTTAGGTAAGTGACAACGAATATTTATTTAAAAATACTTTATATATGTGTGTTTAATTTTGAATAACCTTCATTTCATATTGCTTTTTACAAATTTCACAAATAATTATACTGTCGTGTTTTATTAACTTTAAGCGAGCTCAAACAGTTGGATATATTATGTGCTAAACATATATCGATTTTTAATAAAATAGTATAAGGTAGCTGTTCTTTTTCAGCATTTCATTTTACACTAGATTTTGTTTTGTATTACCTATTTTGGACATATATTTTCATAAACATTGTATTTATTCATTAAATTGACTTAATTTTTAAAATTATACTGTGAATTAGTCTTTCAGATTTTATAGTATTCCGTGTTTTCATATTACTAAATTGTGTTGTCGGTATTTCAGTCAGATGCTGAGACTGAGATCAGAGGCTACGGCGGCGGGGTACCCGTTGGTGACACTAAATATTTCGTCGGGAGTATCCTATCTCCCATGCACAAACGACGGTCGAATTATAATCAGCCAGTCATGGGATAGATATCTGAGGTCGTCCCGCCCGTACGACGGCCAGCAACCACCACCAGCGCATACCTGGACATCGACATCTCTGCCTTCAGCATCCCAACCACCAGCATCCAAGCCACCGTTCACCGCAGCGCCAGATGAGGTGACACCACCATCAACATCTCTGCCTCCCCAACCACCAGCATCCAAGCCACCACCGTCCACCGCAGATGAGGTGATTGCTCAGAGCCTGGATATTGTGGACTATATTATATCCGACATACGGAGACAAATGACGTCTGAGATACCTCCTGAGCCGCTGCCAGTCACGCTCGAGGATCTGGACGGAATTGACGTCACAACTTTATTGTCAACTACTGACGAAGAAATGCGGAGTCTAGAGGAATAACACTTCTCGCAAAGCGGTAAGATTATTGTTTTCATGTGAATATGATAATAGTGAGCAGTATTTTAAACCTTGCAGTGACACTTGTTTTAAAATATTACTTCCTACATTCATTTTCACGTAAAACCAACAGTTTTCCTCATTTGAAGAGGTGTATATACCATATATACCCGCATTTCTTTGTGCATGGGGGTGGTATGTTGTAATGGATGACCACCACAGAAGGCAGCGATGGATGGAGCTGCCTTCCGTAGCCCTTAAGGCAGCTTACGCACCCGGTAAGCTCAGGATACATGCGAATGCCGGTCTTGCGTGGTAATATCGGAAATAAAAATAATTACGATTTGGAACCCACAGCAACGTCATCAAAGATTCACTACTAGAATTGACCGATATTGTAGTTCAATTCTGATAGTGAGTAATTGCTGATGTTGCTGAGATCCCAATCGTAATTATTTTATTTCCCCTATATTACCACGCGGTCCCTGCATTCGCTAACCTACTTACTGTGTGCGTCTGTGTGTGTGTGTGTGTGTTTGCTTGGGGGTGGCATGTTGTAATGGAATGGCCACCACTGAGGACAGCGATGGCTGGAGCTGTCTTCCTTAGAAAATATTTTACCCACAGTCAAGGATACATGCGAATGCTGGTTTTGCGTTGACTTTAAAATCGGGTGTGTAATATTTGTACTCTGACACCCACAGCAACATCATATTTATGCACTATCGCAATCGACCCACACCATCAAAGACTCGTTACTAGAATTGACCTATATTGTAGTTCAATTCTGATGAGGCGTAATTGATGGTGTGGTTCGACTTCGATATCGCATAACTGTGATGTTGCTGTGATGTCACCTACAAATATTACACCGAATTTTAAAGTCACGCGAACCCAATATTCGCTAACCTACTGTGCGTAATATATTTTCTAAAAATATTTTTGTGTGACTGTTGGTGTGCGTGATATATTACTCTTATTTATATTTAGTTTTATCATTGCTTAATTTTAATTATATTATATTTGAAATATGTATTGATGAGTTGATTCTAGTCTTAATATTATTATTTTTTAAAATTATTGTTAGATTTATAATATTATTATTTTTTAAAATTATTGTTAGATTTATATATATTGTATTTAAATTACGTATTTGTTCTTGCTCATATATTTTTATTATTCGTATTTATTCTAGTCTTAATATTATTATTTTTTAAAATAATTGTTAGATTTATATATATATATTGTATTTAAATTACGTATTTGCCCTTGTCAATATATTTTTATTTTTTGAGACAATAAATTCATATTTATTAAAATACACGTATTACTCTTATTTTATACAACCGAAATTTCCAACATTCCCAAGACTTACTTGTACCACAATCGTACAGTTACACACAACTAAACGACTCGTAGCTCAGTCGCTAGCGTCACACGCCAGCAAACCAAACGTCCTAGGTTCCATTCCCGAACCAAGAATTATATTTTTTCCAACGTCATCACCAGAACAAGATGGCCCTTCCGCTCCTCCACCAGCACCAGGGGCGGGGCGTCGACGCCATCTTCACTACCATCGACCAATCAAACAAAAGGGGCGGGGCTTAGGAAGGGGTGGGGGTAAGAAATACTGCTCTCTCATTGGGGGGATAAAGTATACCCATTACTACTCGTGAGTCCAGACACCTTGAATTAATAATAATCCGGCTACGTTTCGTCGAATAAATTGTCGTCCTCTTTCAGGCCTTCAAGTACAATAGACAGAATTACATTTACGTCTAAAAAAATTCACATACAAATTTCATAAAAAATCAAAAACCTTACAATGTACATTTTAATTATTAATACTTATAAATGTGGCTCCCAAACGGGACATCCATGCAAATGTGTGAGTTCATGGAGGCGCCTCAAAAAGGAGCCAGTCCTAGCACTTGAAGTGTTGTTATCCGCCCAGTTCTCGCCCTGCACTTTCCTTGCAAGCAGCATCCAAGAAGCACCCACCATCTAGGCGGATCTTTCTTCCCTAGATGCTCGTGGGAATATAAATGACAGAAAACAATAATATCAATTTAACTGGCCAGGGCCTAGAACCTACCGACGAATCTGTCTCAATAGACGTGTCTTCAGCCCCCGTAGAGACAGATGGAAAACTAGTTGCGAAATCAACAGGAGGAATGAGTGGGGCCCAAACGAGGAAAGAAATCTGGCTTGCCTACCAGGAAGAAGCAAAGAAAGGGAGGAATATGGTAGAGAAACACCGCAACCACCATTGAGGAAGAACCGGTCCAGATAGCGGAAAGGTTTTGGTGGAGGTTAGGGCTAGATCCCGCCCTGTCATCCCGGAATCTAGTAGATCTGGTAAGGCCTTGATACGACAGGAGAAAGAGAGGAAAAGAAAAAAAAGGAGTACTTCCGATCCTACTCCAGAGTCGCAGGCAAAAACATATGCAAGGGTCCAGGCCTGTTGAGTCGAGACGGCCGTCGTTCTCCTCGATCGACATACAGTGAGTACTAGCGACCTTTGGGGCTAGTTTAGGCGTGAGAATAGAGATGGCAGCGTTCGACCTCCTTAAGTGTACTGTCATGGGCCGAATTTTGGACACTCCTAGTGGCGGTTTTGTTCCGCGGTTCAGGAATACGTACCAAAGGGATGGAGTCGCTACATTCAATTGTGCTAAGGATTAATCGGCAAAATGGCAGCGAGATGTGGTACCGTCAGTTAAGATCGAGGACCGGGCTCAGGCAAGGCTAGTCCTGCCTGATGAACTGATCAAAAGGGTGAAAGTGACGGTGCTCGTACTACCACCAAAAACGTAGGCCACTTAGTTGGTCAAGCTCATGGGAATGCAGAACCCGGAAATTGACAGGGACCTGCAAGCCTCTTCTGCCTGGGATTAGATAAGCCATCAGACAAGCTTCTCATGGGAAGAGTTGGAAAAGCCTTCCTGGGGGCTGGAGAGGTCACATTTAGGTGGATCGCTAAGGACACAGAAGAGAATAGCGAGAGGGAGAATCAGGAGAAGGCGTAGGGGTCAGATGGATATGGCTGAACCTCAAAGATATGGCTGACATGTATGACAGTCAGAGGACTAGAAACCACGCTGATACCAAAATTCTCAATCACAGACCTTAGGTGGTTAGAATTCTAGATAAGAGCGATCTAAGTCGGAGCAGGTAGTTCACCGTAACCTTATCTTACTACGCCCACAATAGAGTAGACGGTAGGATATATATATGACATAGCTATCCTTGTTACAGGGCCATTTGAAGAGCTCCTCAGAGACCCGCTTGAAGAGTCACTAAAGGTAACAGAAGCATGGTGCAGGGGAAAAGCCCTATGCATTCAAGGAGAGAAATCTGTAGCATTCGTCTTCACTAGGCGATATAAAACTAAATCGCTGGAGATGAGGGAAATTTGTAATACCAAAATAAGCTACGTTAAGAGCGCTAAATATCTTGGAATTATTCTAGACAGGAAGCTACTATGGCGTGAGCATTTGGAGGATTAGTGCAGAAATGAAATTGCTACGTTCTGGCAATACAGAGAAGGGTTAGGCATGAGATGGGGTTTGGGTCCACGTCAGATGATTTGGATTTATCCTGACATCGTGGTGCCAGGGTTAGTGTTTGCCTCAATCATTTGGTGGGACTGAGCACAGAAAGAAACAAGTAGAACAGTGCTTTGAGGCATAACTGCTACAAGGAGGAGCACACCATGTGCGGCCATGAGGGTTATGTTTGGTTTTCCATTCTTGAGTATTCAAATTAGGATGGAGGCAATGAAAACTGAATGGCGGCTAAGTTGTACCGGGCTGTGGAAGGTAAGTTGCAAACGCCATAAACAACTATTTGGTGATTCACTGAAGGAGCTCAGGATAAGATACTGTCTCTTAAAAGGGAAAAAGGAAATTACAAAATCCATATTCCTGCAAGAGAGGGATGGGCAGAGTGTAAAGCCAAACATGGGGAAATCTGGTTCACGGAAGGGTCCAAGATGAAGGAAGAAGTGGGGCCGGATTTAGTATACCGAGACACCAAGACAGATTTTGTCATCGCCTCGAAGACTACAACTCTGTTTTCCAGTTGGAAGTGCTCGCGATCAAACTATGTGCCGAGGAAATAATAGGGTCTGACAAGAGATGCAAGATCATCTGGATTTGCTCGGAGAGTCAGGCCGCTCTGAAGACTTTAGTTAAGGCTTGTGCCAGCTCTAAGCTGGAGGCTGGGACTATCGCTTCTCTAGCCGAGCTGGGTAAGTATAATTCCCTCAACCTAACCTGGATTCCAGGACATTCTGACTAGATAGGGAATGAAAGAGCAGACGCCTTACTAAACAATGGTGTATAACGTAAGGACTGTTGCTGAGGGGCGCAAGAGGATCATATAGACAGGTTGTCCAAGGAATAAAGGAATGCGACTTTGGGGTGCAACAAGTTCAAGCTACTGTGGGGTTACTCAGGAGACTTGTGGGGTTAAGATCTACTCTCCTTAAATAGACCTCAACTCAGAGTAACTGTAGAGCTGGTAATAGGTCATGAGAATCTAAGGGGTTCCAATACAAAATTGAAAGATTTAAGTTCCCTGGGTGCAAGAGATAACACGAGGACCAAGAGGAAACCCCACACATGCTCTCTGACTGCTCTGCTTTGGGATCTGCAAGGAGAAAGGGGTTTGGCTGGCAGGTATGTACACCAGAGGATATCAGAAGATTTAGCCTCAGGTGCGTACTAGAATTCTGCAAAGAAGTAGGTATTCAACACGCTAATCCTTTGGTAGGGATGGGAAGAGAGTACAAAGGCTGTAACTAAGAGCTCTGTACCGATAAGGTCCCTACTAGTATTTTTAATAATAATAAATAATGATCTGAGGTAAATATTCAATAATGCAGTCTCTAAGAATTATTAGAAAAAACATTTTGTACACATAAAATATTATTTAAAAAATTAAGTGATAATTAATAGTAAAGTTTTATTTAATGAATTTATATCTTGATATTTAGTGAAGTAATGAAGTTTTCCCCTGAGGATTATTAAATATCTTTACTATGGTAAGTCAACTATATCGGATTTTCTGTGTATTTATTTTGCCTTATCTCATTCCAGTTTTAACAAGTTACGTATTAATATCGGTAGACCATAAAAATAGTCGCTTTCAGAATGAAAATTCATACATTAGTACTCCTGCTCGTTCTAAGCAGTTTTATCAAGCAAGAAATAAAAAAACCTATTCGTTTTATACTTATTTTTTTCTATATTAATTTTATCTGTGGTAGAATACGACATAAAATAAATGCTGTGATTGTTTATTTTGCTTAATAATTTATTATATTTCGTAATCCTGATTTTAAAAAAAGTTTTAAAAAATTACTCTAATTTTTTTTTTAATTTAAAAAAGTCTATTATTGTTTCCGAATCAGACTGATTCGGATGCAACTATAATGGGACCACCGGGAAGGTTTGCTCTTTCATTTGTTAGCAAATTCACTTTGATCAGTTAAATGCTTTTAAAGTTATACCCAACAAACATTTTCTTAGGTTTCCTCTAACAGAGTTTAAATCTTATCTATATTCGTGTTCTCCAGGATATTAGGAGTCCATGATGGAACAAAATTTTAAGCATGTGCTCAAATGTCAAATCATACCTGAAATGCTACTAACAAAAAAGAAACCATAGATACATTTCACAACATCACATAATTTTTGCTCCTCCTTAAGTAGAGTTTATGAAGTAATAAAAAGGAAACCATAGATACAATTCATAACAAAATATAATTTAACCTCCTCCTTTCGTAAGGAACCATAGATACATTTGATAACAAACATAATTTAAACCTCCTCCCTCAGTACAGTTTATGACGTATTATAAAGGAAAACATACATACATTTTGTAACAAAACATAATTTAAACCGACTCCTTAAGTAAAGTTTATAACGTAACAAAAAGGAAACCATACATACATTTCGTAACAAAACGTAATTTAAACCTCCTCCCTCAGTACAGTTTATGACGTATTATAAAGGAAAACATACATACATTTTGTAACAAAACATAATTTAAACCGACTCCTTAAGTAAAGTTTATAACGTAATAAAAAGGAAACCATACATACATTTCGTAACAAAACGTAATTTAACCTCCTCCTTACGTAGAGTTTATGACGTAATAAAAAAGAAAACATAGATACATTTCGTAACAAAACATAATTTAAACCTCCTCTCTAAGTAGAGTTTATGATGTAACAAAAAGGAAACCATAGATACATTTCAAAACAAAACATAATTTAAAGCTCCTCCCAAACTAGAGTTTAAGACGTAATAAAAAGGACCCATAGATACATTTCATAACAAAACTTAATTTTACCTCCTCCCTACGTAAGGAAACCATAGATACAATTCGTAATAGAACATAATATAAACCTCCTCCCTAAGTACAGTTTATGACGTAATAAAAAGGAAACCATACATACATTTTATAACAAAACATAATTTAACCTTCTCCTTACGTAGAGTTTATGACGTAATAAAAAGGAAACCATAGATACATTTCGTAACAAAACATAATTTAAACCTCCTTCCTAAGTAGAGTTTATGACGTAATTGCAAAGAAACAACATAATCGATCGTATGTTACTGATACTTTATTACCATTTTTATGTAACAAGTAAAGTTACAAATGTCTGGTTCTTCCTGAGATGCCTGCTCTAATAATGTATGTACCAGGACTAACAGCTACTCCAAGTCTGCCTTCATCTACTCTACCGAAGAAACCCTTAACTTTTTCTTTGGCATTGTGCAAAACCTGCCTTACATTGAAAGGACTCCTTTCCTCTCTCTGAAGTTCCTCCTCGGCTGCTGCTGAAGTTGCTACAAAAGCCAACAAGGCGGTGAGGAATAGAACTGTGGTTGCCTTCAGCATCCTGATGGTCTGGAAACGTATCAAGTAACACAGTGTGAAATAAAATTATGTTTATTGACATTTATACAATAAATAGCATAAAATATTTATTTCGTAGTTTTTTGTAACTATATATATATATATATATATATATATATATATATATATATATATATATATATATATATATATATATTTATATATATATATATATATATATATATATATATATATATATATATATATATATTTCAAACAACTAAGGTTATTCAAATGCCAGAATATTTATTAATTTATATTCAATGCTTTTCGTTGATAAACAGTACCAACATTATCAGGAATGAATCATACAATAATAATATATATCATGTATACATGTAATTATTGTAATATACATGTTTATTATGTAATACATATGTTTGTATAATAATATATATACATATATTGCTGAGACAAAGACTGTTCTGTGTGTATCTTTGAATTATTAATTACTTTTTATATCTAATACTGTATGTTAATCGTTATTAGTTTACCTGAAATTAAAATAATTATGATGTAAAACCTAAGAAAAACTTCCAAAGATTTACTTAATGATTATACATACACAACGTCAACTTAGAAAATTGTTTATTAACTTTAAGAAATTCGCTTTAAGAATTTCATATAGCTTTAAACCATAGATATCTAAAGATTAAATTTACTTTAGTAACATTTATTGAATATTAAAAATTATTATTGAAGTAATTATTATTTTTAATAAAATTATTGTTGAGAATTTAATTCTAGATATTCTATTGTATTCCTATACAAAATAATTTACAATTGTTGAAAATACAATTATTTTAACATAATTTAAATTATTCTGGAATAAAACCTTTAATTACAAAAGTTGGTAAAAATATAGTCATAATGACGTTGGTTAAATTTTTTTTTATCTACCCATTTTAACGTATAGAACACGAATATCAATTATTTAAACACGAAAATACAGAAAGTTACTTTTTTCACGTTTTAAATGTTAGGTTGTAATGGCATGTATAGCGTAAACGAGTCTTATTGATATTGTTTTGAAATTTTTGTTTAATTACTGATTTCAATGTATATAACACTAATATTAACTTTTTTCAGCGAAAAATACGAAAAGTTAATTTTTTGCACATTTTTAATGTTAGTCTGTAATAGCATGTATAGCGCGAACCGGCCGCGCAGTAGCTACAGCGCGCTGCCCTACGCCAAAGTCAGTTTATTTAAATACTAAACTTAAAATCTAAATATTTAACCTTTGGTTATAATTTAAACAACATTACTATATACCTACATTAAAATATACCTACGAAGTATTCAGTCAGGATAGATTTGGTTAAAGTTTTTTGTAATTTTCTGCATCGGCAATAAGTCTAAATATTTACCAAAATTACGACCAAATCTATCCTGACTGGATACTTCATAGGTATATTTTAATATAGGTAGATAGGAATATTGAGTAAAATTATAAGCAAATTAATCCTGGCTGGATACTTCGTAATTATATTTTAATATAGGTATATAGTAATGTTGTGTAAAATTACAAATCTAGACATAGTGCAGTGCTCTGGTGCTACTGCTCACCCGGTTCACGCTATAGGCCTACATGCCTTTAAAACCTAAAATTCAAAATGTGAAAAAAAAAGTAACTTTCCGTATTTTTCACGGAAAAGAAGGTTGATATTCGTGTTCTGCACATTAAAATGAGTAATTTAAAAACAAAAAAAAAATTTTAACCAACGTCATCAAGACTATATTTTTACTGAAACGTTCACACATTTTTACAATAATATAAATTAAATTTTTTTTAATAAATCTGTCAGAGAAACTACTTTCTTACAATCATTTTATTTATTCCTTCTCGGTTCTTGGAATCATTGATTGTAATATTTTCAGTAAGTGAACTCAAAACTAAACTTTGGTAACTGACTCATATATTTTGTAAGCTTTGTGTTAGAAAAGAATCTAAGTAGTGGCAGTTAGTTTGAGTAATTATATTTGTAAGAAAATGAAGAATTGGTATCTATAGTTGGCACTTTACTTGTATGTCACATACTCCCCCCCCCTTCCCAACATACATATTGAGGAATAATAGCTTTTAATTAAGTATACTTTACCAATGTATTGAAAATTTTAACTAAAAACAAAAACACACAATATCAAGAAAACAGTGGTACAATATATTACGGTGAAAATATTGGAAATAACCCCAATACCACAAAATGTGGTATAGAGTGATCTGTCACTCTAGTTTGTAACTTCTTGTTTGCTAGATTTTAATTTTGTATTAAAACCATCTGATGATGATGACATGGTCATCGAAATGTACATAAGGCTTTAATCTTAAGTAACTAGTTTTATTTGTTATTTTTTTTTATTTTTATGGTATTGGGGTTCTTTTTAATATTTTCATTATAAAAACAACAAAATAAATACAATGCAATTGGTACTTGCAATAACATTTGGCACGTTACAAAAACGACCAAGGCCTAATAGATAAAACGTTTTTGTCATAATAATGTGGAAAGTATTTATTTAAAACTATATTTCAAAATTTAATATATCTTCAATAATTTTTGAAATTTGTTATTCCCAAAACCATATTTTTATGGTTTTTTTTTTATTAAAGTCTCAACATACAAGTAAAACAAATTCTGACATTTGTCAGGTAACTGAGCTTCATAATAATATCTTGGTGATTTTAAGAATATTTCATAAAGGAAAAAAATTAACTTTTTTCCGTATATGTTAAGAATAGGCTATATGATCTAGCTTTTTTTTAACAATAACAATGACGATGTCAAAAGAAATAGTATTAAAATAGTTATTTATTTTGAATAAAGAAAATAATATTTCATGTATTTTTAAACACAATTTATTAGTGACGGTATTGCAAAAATATAACCACGTTTTTTTCAGTGAATGGAGAAATTTGTATGACTAAATCCTATGACTGCCCGGAAAAATCACTTCATAGCATTATAAAGCTGGCTATTTTTTGGAAAACCCTTTAAACTATAACTCATACAATACTCCTTCCTATACAAGTGTGCAAATCAAAGAAAATAAAAGCATTTTGGAAGATAATAGTATACACCTTTTGGACATATTACTTAACATCCTTTATATATATATATATATGTGTTTGTGTGTGTGTGTGTGTGTGTGTGTGTGTGTGTGTGTGTGTGTGTGTGTGTGTGTGTGTGTGTGTGTGTGTGTGTGTGTGTGTGTGTGTGTGTGTGTGTGTGTGTGTGTGTGTGTGTGTGTGTGTGTGTGTGTGTGTGTGTGTGTGTGTGTAGAATATCAAATATGTTCTCCTGTTAGAATTATTTTTAAGATTAAATAATATACACTAATTACAGGAATAATAGATTCAATAATGAATAATACATTCAAATGTATTATTCAATAAATTATTCCTGTAATTAGTGTATATTATTTAATCTTGAATATATATATATATATATATATATATATATATACAAAATTTCTTATACAGTCTCTACTATAAGTTAACACTCTCCCTATATGTGTATATATATATATATATATATATATATATATATATATATATATATACATATATATATATATAAAACCTGTTCAAATTTCAAAAATTAATTGCTTTAATATTAATTTTCAAAGTGTATGGATAACATACTTACGTTTAGTTACCGTAAATGATGTCTAACACCTTTTGTAACGACGTTATATACGTATTTCCATCCATACATTGGACATTATTACCAAAACGTAATTTAAACAGTTGTAAGTATAGCGACGTCATTGTCTAATCAACATAAAATATAACAGTAAATACCAATACCTGTTAGCTAAAGTAGTATAAATGGGAAATTTTGTTAGAAATATCTTCGCAATGGAAAATGTAAAATGGCTGTTATAAATCTAGATAATTATGTATTGTTTATAAATGTGTGCATTATTTGCTTTTCATAAATTTAAATCAATTTAATTATGAACTCATTGAATATATACATTAAGATTAAAATAATAGTAGAACAAAATCGATTTCAGTAAATCTTCATTATTGTTTATACCATAAAATTAACAGATCTGTAATCACATTTCAAATCAAAACATTTATCATGAACTCTTCGTAGCTTTCGTGATATCATAACATATATATAATTATAATTTGCAATAATTATATTACTCATAAATAAATTATTAATATACTATTTATATTTATTACCAACAATATCTATGCAAATAATTAGATCAGCCACTAGGTTGCCCATTTCAGATACATGGATTTGAGCTCGTATAATAGCAACTTCTCTAGCTGCTGTTAAGTACAGCCTACAATCTCAGTTCAACAAGTAAGTTAACTTTAAACTATTTCTGTACAACAACAATACAAGATTCTACGTTTCATTTTAATTTATAAAATACCTTTGCTCTGGAATGTTAAAGGTAAAAAACATTTGTCAAAGTCAATATAAATATCTACATACATACGACAGAACCACAGTATTAAGTGTCAAAAAAAGAAAGAGAATTTCCTTCCAATTTTCCATTTCAGTTTTAATCTGACCGAGACATCAGCTATTTTAATTTTTAAATATTGAATAAATATTTGAAAAAAACTATATTCATATCAATTGTCATCCACAACGGGTTTAAAATAACGTACGTATTTAAACTTCATTGGATAAATAAAACCGTATTTTATTAGCAATTGAAAATGTATACAAGATATAAGATAGTGTGAGCTAACAGATAGAAAAGAAGAAAAATATTCACGGAAATTAAATTATATGGTGATTACATCTGTGAAAAAATTACCGGTTAAAAAAAACTATGTACGTGAGGGTTTACTCCAGATAATATTTTACACTAATTTTGAGTTAATAATGCCTTCAATACTACCTTCACTAAAGAGGAAAGGGATGGGTAAATTCAAATGTGGAGTAAAAGAAAACCTTGTCTTAATCGTTTTATATTTTGTCTTAAGATTGTAACATTGTCTTTTATATACATCCATGTTTCCCTTAATGCATTCCATATTTTCTTTTGCTGTTAGCATTTCATTAGCTGATCTTTTTTTTATAGGTATTAGTTTCATCTACCATCAGTAGAATTTGGATGTTCGTGTTCAATGGAAGAAACTAGTGCTTTTTTCGTGCTTCTGTGATTTCCCGGTTTGGTAACATTAATTGGGTTTCTCGTTTCCCAGACCTGTCTATGCATGACTAATTTTTGTGGGCTTACCTCAAGTCACGTGCATAAACCACATATACTTGAAAAACCGAAAGAAGCAATTCGTGTATAAGTCGTTCAAATTAAGTCTAAGTGCTGCTTTCTATAACATCTTGGTAATATGAGGGTCTCATGTCAGGCCTCTGTCGAGTATGATTCTCAGATACTTGACATGATTCCCCCCAGTAGATTTCAACACTGAGCATATAATGCGGTGTCACCTGCAAAAATGGCCACTTGTGTATGAACAATACGCGCCCAAAATTGAAATCTGAGGGACTCCGGCCTGTATAGTCCGCAGTTTAGATTGAGTTTGGTCTACATCAACCCTAAACTTGCTATTGAACAGGTATGAGCTAACTGGGTGTATAAGCCCGTCTGGAAAGCCATAGTGTCTTTGTTTCTATAAGAGAAATTAATAGTCGATTTTACATACGACTCGTAGCTTATATGTTAATAGTAGCCTATACATATAATAAATAATATAGAAACTACATATTCTCAAGCAGTGGCGGATTTAAGGGGTGGGGGGCTTTGGGGCTCAAGCCCCTCCCAAAATATGGGAAAGTAAAAATTTATAAACTATAAAATAACCCTATAAATGTAAAATAAACTTGCAATTTCAGATTTAAATGTACTTAATAATTAGTATAATATGTTTGCAAACCCATATTAATCACTATTATACCATGGTATAATCATTAATAAATAGGCACACCACAATGTAATAAATAAGTGGTTTACATTCTATATATATGGTAAATGGGGTTAATAATGCGTGTGTAATATCACATAGCAGACATATAACTCTTCCCCTCACACCAGCCCTCCCCAATATATTTTTCTAGATCCGCTCCTGTTCTTAAGGTTACTAACGTGAGCTCATCACTTTGTCTCAACATACACAAGAGATCTATGTTGTTGCGTAGTTATCTGTAATGTTGCAACAGTGTTCGAATTTTCAAAGACTACTTTTATTTCAATTTCACTTACAATTTTTGAAGTATTGGAGTAGAATAATAAGTTCAATAGTTTATCTTGAAATTTTGCTGATCATAATTACTTCCAAATTCATTTTGTAGTCGTATATATAATGCTGATTTTAATTTCTATTCTCCATATGTATAATATTTCGCTGGGTAGCTTTGGTAAACTAGAATTTTTAAATTTTTAACATCGTATTACATTATATGAGAAGAGTGATCTGTATTACTGCAGCAGTATTCGAATTTTCACAGAAATGGACACGATATTTTGTACAATATTACTTAAAGACAATTACACAAAAGTGTGTCCAACTACACACTTTTGAATTGATTGTCTGATTTTCACTGAAATATTTTAGGAAACGCCAATGAGGAACATATTTACTAATAGTTTTGGAGCATTTGCTACATGACAATGAAAATTTGTAAAACCAAGATATTTTGCTGAGTTTAAGCTGAGGGGGTGAAAAGAATGAAGAGCATAGACATAACCTTCGGTTTGTTACGAATCTTTGATATGTTTTATACCACATATCATCTATTACTTTGTAACGTTTTTTTTTTTTTTTGTTTGCTGAGGTCGGTAACGTTCTTTTATAGAACAAACGGTTTTAATTGTCGTCACGAGGGACCAGCATTTATCAACGGTCGAGTTAAACAGCTGAGTTCTGGAAAGCATGTACGGTCCGGTTTCTTATCTAAGATTTTACAATTAGCAAGGAGCACACTGCTTTAGTCACAGTGGTTTGTGGTGAATAACAAACTTTACGAATGGACACAGATGAGTAAATATACTAGAAAACTGTTATTATTTGTAACATTGATGGCATATATCGAAAAAATATTCAAGAGTATGTTTCAAAATGTATTGTATAGTATATGTATTACTAATTTTGTTATAAGTCAATTATTTTAGCAAAATCATTAATTATAACATTATATTTCCGATTAGTACTTTTTATTACCATGTTTAAAACATCCTAAACTATCTTCGGTGATTGGAATTACTAAAAATTATCGCATAAAACAAAATCAAGAGTAAATGACATATGTTACATTGAACCTAACAAGGTACCAATGATACGATTTTTTTAGCGAGACTTATGGCAGGGTAAATATTTGTCACTTACTTAACTAATTATAGTAAATTAAAATATAAATGGTAATTCTACTACAATTTAGTTCCTTATTACAAATAAAATCTCCTAACAACATGTACACAAATTCATCCCCAACAATTAACCTACCCTTAATTCATTGCATATTATATAGACTCTATTTACCGCTAGCGCACATTTGTTGAGTAAAAATAAATTAACTATTTGTTTAACCACTTGAAGATGAGATTTGGCTCATCTTCTAGCCAAATTCCTCGACAGAACTATCCGAAACCATATAAAATTTAATAATCATTGTAGCATAAAAAATAGCCTAAATCTAATAGACAAAATAAAAAACGTAAATATCCCACACAATTCCACCTTAGTCTCTTTTGATATATCAAATCTATATACAAATCCATTCCAGAAACCATCGAAATCCTCAAAAACATGCTAATAGACACAAATACACCACATACACACATTGATGAAATCATCCACCTCACAAGATTAATCACATCTCAAAATTACTTCACCTACAATAACACATTCTACAACCAGAAAGATAGACTACCTATGGGCTCCCCCATAGCTAGCATCTTAGCAGAAATATTCATACACCATATTGAACAAAACCACATTTTACACAACAACAAATACTCAGATAACATCATTTACTGGTACTGATACGTCGACGACATCATAACATTATATAAAGGCAACACACGCAGAGCACACATATTTCTAAAACACCTAAATTCCATGCACCCTAAACTAACATACACCATCGAAACAGAACAACAAAACTCCCTCAACTTCTTAGACCTCACAATTAAACGAACAGACAAACAAACACATAAATTCAACATATACCGAAAACCCAACAGCACTAATACGACCATACACAGTTCTTCAAACCACCCACACCAACATAAACTAGCTGCTTACAACACCATGATATATCGCTTGCTTAAAACACCACTAGACAAAGATGAACACTACCAGGAGTTAAACACCATAAAATATATAGCACAAACAAACGGATACAACCCAACAATGATTGACAAATTATACAACCGCCTAAAAATAAACATAATAACCCAAATACAAACACACAAGATGACAATCCCATAAAATACTTATCAATACCATACAGATCATCCAAATTCCACAATCTAACCAACACATAACGAAAATGCAACTACAAAATAGCTTACTACACACACAACACTCTCAACAAACAATTTAAACCCAACAACAAAATCAACGACATTTACAACACCACTGGAGTTTACAAACTAACTTGCAGTTCATGCCCCAGTTTTTACATAGGCCAGACCGGGAGGTCATTCTACACACGTTACCAAGAACATATAAAAGCACTAAAAAACAATAACTACCAATCAAACTTCGCCGATCATCTCAACTCCACAAAACATGACTACATAGACGTAACATCTAACCTACAAATTCTTCATAAACAACACAGAAATAACGAACAACACCGAACAATACGAAATATATAGGAACTTCAAACTCCACCCTACACACATACTCAATACACAATTACATTACGACTCACACGCACTTTTTAACATCATAACTCCTAATACACACAAAATACACCCATGCCACCATAATATCCCACCCTCACCCTAACCTATGTAAACGTTGAGATCAGTTACGGTCTGAGTTGACAAAGGGACACATCTCCCGAAACAGCCGTCCTCAACAAGCAAAGTAAGTGCTAACTATAGGCAAGTTTAAAAGTGTTTAATAAAATTTTATTCGTGCAAATAGGTTAGAACTTTGGAGGGACTCAAAAAAAAAATTTAGTATGCCTTTGTAAGTATTGCTGCTTTTGAATGTAGTTTGGCAGAAGCACGATGAATGTTTTACTTTCACACTCATAAAATATTTTACTTCAATAAAACGCATTAAATACATAATTTTTTTTCAACAAAAATACACAATAAATATAAACACTTTCATTAATAAATATCTACATAAATTTACATGAAATGTGTAAAATTGGCTTTATATAATTTTGAAACATTGAGTAAAACAAAAAATTGACTGCAATTGACATCACAGTCAGCCCAGAATTATCTAGATTCTCTCCTTATTTGTTTGCCGTTTGCAACAGATGTACGGGCGCAAACTACACATTGTTTAGTTGCATTTATTTTTTGGCAATTTGTAGTAGTGTCTCTGAAAAGGGATGGCCTGTTAGCATAACAAGTGTTGCGGTTGAGCTAGGAAATATAGGCTTGAAAAAGACAAAACAAATTTGGAAACATGGCACAATTTCCAGTAAAAACAATGACCATAAAAATATACTAAACTATATGGAAGACACTTAAGCATTATGAACTAACACACGGATAAACGATAACTGTCAATAAGAGGGAATGAACTGAGTACTGTAAATAAGACTCAAAGACAAAATGCATAGACGTCGGAGCAAGAAGTGTGTCATAATATTTCAAACAAATGTCAGCTAATTATGGCTATAAATAGTCTTGAACATAACATAACCCTTCTCTATGTCCTGTTTACTTTATCGATCAATATCACGTTGTGAAACATGACACCAGATGAAAACAACAATTTGGGTTAATTCAGGATGATAGTTTAAACAACAAATGCATTTTCCAAGCTAACTCGGATTACTAAGTTAAGTGGTTAAAGCTCTATTCATATTTAAATTCTTATATATAATTAATGATGAAAAATAAAACATATTTATTTCAGTGATTTATATATTTTTACAGGCAATAAAATTTTAAAATGTTTCTTGTGTGTGATAAATTTGGAAGCATTTATCTGGTATGAATTTGGGGCTAGATACACACTTTTTACAATTTTAATAACTAGGAGTAGGCCGATCCTAATATTTTCGGTTCTAAAACTTTTATTTTGATTCTCGATACTTAAGTCGATTCTCAATTGTTCAAGTTATATATGCCTAAATGATATTCTTCAATAATGAATCTAGTTAACATCTTATTCATATGGTGAAGTCTTTTAAATGTTTCATTTCAATAGGCTACACAAAATGTTCAACCTTTATTTATAAATAGGAATTTCTAAAAGCATGACAAACATATTGGATAAAAGTAATGATTTATTTAAAATTACAAAAGTGAACTTTAGTTTAAAATTACAATATAACTTCAATGATAACCTTTTCAGTTTGTATAACTGGAGAAATTTGAAAACCTTTCCCTTTGTGTTTTGTTTTGACATCTATGAAGTGATGGCATCTAGAAATGGAGAGGGAGATAGTAAAGCCTGCTCGAACAAGAGTGAAACAGCAGAGCGAGAAGAATAGTGACTAACAAATGGACCAGAAATGCTTCCGATCATCTTAGTTGTTACCTCATAAATCATAATAGTAGTAATATTTTCTCAAAATGGCAAAATGCTTTAATCATTTAATTTATTCAAAGTAACTAATATATAAAAAAACATAGTTGATAATTAATTATTTTTCCAATAAATAACACCTCCCAAGTATTTTAACAGTTAAAAAACAAGAATCAGAATCGGCCTTTTGATCAATGGAGAATCGAGTATCGACGATTACTCGATACCATTAGAAACGACAATTCCTAGAAACGAGAATTGGAATAAACATCATATAACGAAGTACATAGAACGAAAACACAAAATCACAGCAACTTTGGCCAATAGCAAGTGTTTAATGGGTTTAGAGAATTCACACCACAAGTGTACTAAAGAATTTATAAAGGTTGTATGTTGCCACGATGATGAGCTCCTGACAAATAGCAAGTTGCCAAATATGATCAATCCAGTCTAGGTGAGAGTTTATTTTTTGCCGGTACTACCCATCACTCTAATTAATTTATTTTGAACTTCAGTAGGATATGATATAGAAACTTGTAAATACAAGATATAGCATTATATTCATTTACCAAAAGTTTGACTTACCTGATATTCTCATAATCCATGTGCTAAGGGTTAACATATACACTGCAGATGATGCAGATCCGTGTATTAAAACAATGGCACTGTATGCAGATGATAATAAATTACATCCTCTACTTTCTCTCAATTTATTCCTTCAGTGTGAGGTTATCAGTTGCCAGAAAATGAGTGTATACAGTATCCACGTAATGTGCTAGTATAGCTATAAATTATGGTGCATTTTTTTTCCTGAAACATTGTGTCGTTTTTTGTATAAAATGAAATTGTGCTAGCCATTTCTGACTCAGATAAGTGGGATCAACCAAAAAATAATTAGGATACGATATTTACCATTACATAACTTAACATTTCCAGTTAGTAAATAAATACGCTTTAATTAGCATCAAAGCCAGAAGATGAGTGAATTGGTGTAGACAAAAGATACAGTGTGTTTCTAAAAACACTACTGATTATTTGTCAACAGATAATCCTCAAAGACGATATACACAATATGTATTACTTATCTTGACAGCCATCATACATAGGCAGGCGCGTATCCAGGGGGGGCGATGGGGCGATCGCCCCCCCCCAACCCTCAAGAACTTTGGGTTAAAAATGGACAATATATTATTAAATTCGGACTTTCTATTAAATTAGACTTTTACTTAAGTTAATTCATCTTTTATTGTAAATAAAATTGTAATTTCTAATTTGAAAATGTGACGCGTTCCCTCGGCATACGCTCGTAAACGTCTAAACGTTTTAACAACAGATAGCGCTAGTGAAGCTTAGTCTCGAACATATGATTTTCAATACGTAATTTTGCAAGCGTAATATTCGCAGTTGAGTCCGGAATTGTTCGTGTTGGAAGAATAACTACTTATATTAATTAACAAACCATTTTTATAATAATAGCTTATTATAAAATTAATAATATTCTCTAGCCATAAGTGTTATCGAAACTGGAATAATTATTTATTAAAAAGTCTAATTTGCTACGAATCTTTATCACGTTACCGATTTCTGACGCAAGCGTTAAAGAACTTTTTCTGTTCTATGTTTTTACATACACGCATGTGTGCGCACACACACACATTATATATATATATATATATATATATATATATATATATATATATATATATATATATATATATATATATAATGCATCGATCGCCCCCCCCCTCCAAACCAACGCTGGATACGCGCCTGATAGGAACAAAAACACCTTTGCAGTAGATTTTGAACTCATTCCTTGAACAGATTGGTTTTTGCCATGTTTAGGGAGCTAATTGTTTACTTGCAAAAAAATTCCTAGAAACCCACTTCACAGTATGAAATCTATTGTTCACAAACTGAACCAAATTATACCCACCATGAATTTTTACAACAGAATTAATGTCAAGTTTTGCATCTTGAACAGCTTGAGTTAAACCCCTGCACCAAAGATGAGTATGACTCATGGCTCATCACTGCCTCAGTGAATATTTTAAGATGTATAATAAAAGACCATAATATGAGTAAGGATATTTTCTGTCATACTCATAAACAAATACAGTTATTTGTTTTAGTAATACATTTATAAAATTAACTACCTAAATTAATTATTTTTTGTTATCATTTCTACACATTGAATACTAATAGGCCTACTGGTTGTAGGTATGACTGTTGCACATCAAGATTTTGATGACATTCAAGTTTAACTCTGACCAATGTAATTCATTCCATATGTTTCCATTTCCAGCAAAATACAGGGTTCTGATTTTTAGAATATTTATCAAATCATTGATGTTCATTTCATGTAAGCCGTTTGTTCAAATGTAAAGCTAATTTGAAACTTAGCTAATCACTTAGAATGTTACATACACATTTATAAATTTGTTAAAACTTACTGAGACATTTTCGTTCATTATATGGCAATCTTCATCAGAGTCCTCTGCTTGGAGATGTCGGGTCAAGCAGTGACGGTTTTAAAGGCAGGTTTTTGATAGTATCAAAGAGTATGTGTGATTTGTATTGTTTTTGTTTGTTTAATATGTTTGTACTTTGTGTTTTTGTGTCTGTAAATTTCATATTGTTCTATGTACTTTGTACATGTACAAAAACACAAAGTACATAGAACAATATGAAATTTACAGACACACAGGAACAAAAAGCACATAGAACAATATGAATTTTACATATGAACATATAAACAAACAAACCCAATACAAATCACACATACTCTTTGATACTATCAAAAACCTGCCTTTAAAACCATCACTGCTTAACCATCTCCAAGCAGAAGACACTGATGAAGATCGTTGCATAGGGATCGAAAACATTCTATCTCAGTAAGTTTTAACAAATTTAGAAAATTTAAAGTTCAGATCGCCATAAACTATTGTTTAAGTCTTTAGTTAAGATTCACCGAACGAGATGAACTTCAAAATTCAAGAATCCTATATATTGTCACAATGTAACCCACCATTTTTTAAAATTATTTATTATTTCTGAATAGGGTAAGGTATATGAAAGTTATTGAAAGCTCATTTTATTCCCCTTATGATGTACAGTTTATGATGCATAGTTTATTTGGTTTGAACAACTTCAAAATTTATTTATAATAAGTTGCCAACTTGCTGTAGGGGTCCAGGGTTTCAATGTGTTGAAAAAATTACTTTTAAATCAAATTTATATAATTATTGTGGCCTGGGGTTACTTTATAGCAGGGATGGCCAACTTCTTAACCCTAAAGAGCCACTCTTAATATTTTCAGGGAATACTAGGGCAGCACAACTAATTTCACACATACATAAGCCAAATGTAAGCAATACATATATCGTATAGTATGCGTTGTATATGAAATAATATGAATAAATAAACGTTAAACAAAATGTTTTCATATACATTTAACATCAAGCTCAATACACAAAGGATCGAAATAAGTACAATAATAAATTTGCAGTTATTATTTAATCATGTAGTTTACACTTATCAGAACACAGTATTAGAAAAAACTAATTTATTTTTAATTTAAAATCCTCCAAAAGTAATTACCTACTTCACTTTATGACAACCCTGTGGGTGAGCACAATTGTTCAACAGTTCATTAGAATAAATATGAATTCATGTAGTTGCAACCTTTAGTACATCTCAAGGATGGTTTTCTGTGAGCCTGTTGCGGTTAGTTGGTTTTATAAATGTCATTGTTGAAAATGTGCACTCACAAACATATGTGCTTCCAAACATTGGAACTATTTTCCTACCAAACTCATGTAGTTTGGGATATTTTTTTCTCAATATACTCCAAAATACAGTACCAATTTCCGACCTTGTTTAAAAAAATTATTTCCTTTTCAAGTCACAGAGCTCTAATTGAATGTTGACATCTTACAGTGAGGTTATTAAATGAATAAGAAAAGATAAAACCGCATTTCGTTCAAGTCCAAGAACAGTTCATTGAACGGCTCCAAAAGCATATCTAAAATAGGTGTGCAAAAACTGAATCAATGGTTGGGATTTTGCTTTCATGATTATTTTTTTTGCATGATTAAAAATGTACAATTGGCTTTTTTTAAAGCTGGATTGGGAAATTTTAAGTTGGCTTGCAAATTTGTCTAAGTTCCCAATTAACTAAGATATGGTTTGATTAGGAACCTGTAATTTCAAATTCAGTTCATTCATGTGGTGACTTATGTCTGTTATAAATGCCAAATTGCACAAAAAATGTGAATTGAGAAGCTTTTCCTGCATTTCCAAGGAGCTAGGTGTTTTGGCATGTATATTAAGGAACTCGGCTACCTCTTTTCTTAAATTGAAGAATCAATGTAAGCAGTTTCCCTTGCTTAACCAGTGCACTTTCGTGAGTAATGGTAAATTACTCTGTCTCTAGTTCTAACAAAAAACTAGAGTCCTATGGGTCAACAAACAATTCCTTTAAATATATGCACATATTTCATAACAGTTTTCATAGTATCTTATGTTTTCAGAAATTTTCCGCAAAGGGCTTTCTGGTGTATAATACAATGCAATCCTGGACTCTTGACTCCTGCCTTCTCAGTAACCCAAGTTGGCCTATCTGAGAGCCAACCATAGCTTTGGCGCCATCTGTGACAATAGCCTACAGGTTAATTGTGTCCCCTACATAATCTATGAGACCTACATCTTATGACAATACCAACCTATATTTTTATGTTTTACATTTATTAATAAATCAATCATCTAATGTTTTTAAAATTTGTCTGAGGCAGCATAAAACCAGGTTGGTCCGCAACCTGCCCCTCTGGCTACTAATTGGCCATCCCTGCTTTACAGGGAGTGAATTATTACACAAAAAACATTAATAACAATATATTTGAATTCTTATTAATGAAATTATATTTTTAATGAAAAAGCATTATCTGCTAAACAGGAATAAAACCACAAATGTAACAATATTTATTATTTATTTTTAATTAACAATTTTTTTTTAAAATATAAAAACTATTCTGTATATAAAAAGTATCTCTTAAATATTAAAGTAACACTATCCTTAATAAAAATACAATGGTAAAGTCCCAATAAAAGGAACTCTTTTGTAATAAAAATATGAACTTAAAGGTAATAATACAAAACTATCCATTTATACTAATTTAATTTATAATAAAGTATCCTAAAGCTTGCGTAATAAACTAAAAGTTTTTGATAATAAAGAATAAGAACATTAAAAGAAGTTCAGTTTATGAAGGGATTTTAATGCGCAAAGCTCTTAAAAACCTAAGTGCATGTATGTAATTCGTAACTTTACAAATTTACCTCACAAATGTTATTTATGTTTACCTCAGGAATCATAATTAATGAATTAATAACTCTTTTTATTTGACTCTTCCAAAACTTCTTGAGATAACTCTGTGAATGCAGCAGACATAACAGAATGGGTTTTAGATATTAGTTTATCCAAGTCCTCTCTTTGCAAACCCTCTGTTGGTATAGATGGAAGAATATGGATTATGTTTGAACCTAAAAATTTTCCACAATGCTATTTTATAAAACTTTATTAAGATTACAAAATATTTATTTTACATACAGTAAAACAATTAAAAAATTCCACAAAACAACAAGAAATAGTTCAAATATTTTAAACTCTTAGATATTAGTTGATTCCATCTTCATTGAGCTACTAGTTTTCACCAAAACACTTGTAAATATTTACAAGTGTTTTAGTAAACTCTTAGACTTTAAAGTAAATGGCCTTTCCAGACTCTTCAAAAGATACATGCTGATTCACTCTTTTTTAATGAATATTTCTAGATAATTTTTCAGTTTAATTCTTAGCAAAATTTATTACTAAACAACCCGCATCATAACATTTTATAAACAATTTCCAATTGAAAAAGCCTAAATTTATTAGGTGAAATAAATAAAAATCTACACTGTTCATATTTAATTTGATGTCACCCACCTCTACACCAACACTCCTTTTTGAGATTCAATCAACATTTAAAAAAAAAATACTTACAGACAAAACTCAACAATCTCATGTTCTATCAAAGCCCATCAACTAAAAACACATTCTAAACAAAGAAAGATAAGCTGCTCGGATGTGGTTTCTCCAAATGTTAGGAATTTTACAATAGCAGAAATATTTATTTCCCAAATTAAACAAGGTCACATATTACAAAAAACCATGCATCAGATCTACTACATACAGTACTAGTATGGTATGTAGAAAATAATGACACTGTACAACAAAAGGAATCCCATGCACAGAAATTTCTTGACTATCTCAATTCTACATGTACAAACACATAAATTTAACATATGCCATAAATCTAAAATCGTAAATCATTCTTTCAACCATCATTACCAGCACCAACTTGGATTCTTGAACAGTATTATCTGTTACTATGACTATCTAAAATAATTTCAAAAGCATAAAAACAATAGAATGAATTAACCAACAAATAACATAAGCTAACAATCATAAAATTTCCATATATAATGAATTATGCTACCATTTAATAATGTAAACTCCAAAATCCTTAAAACTAAAAACCTTCTTCTTAACCTTCAATCACACACGCCAACTACTCAGACATAAACACACACGCGGGGTATTTTCCACCCCATTTCTTATCTAAAAAAAAAGTTAATTATCACTAAATTTTCATCTTTATAAAATTGTGTATGTGAATGTTGTTGTTTATAAAACGTTTTATAGAATTTGTATGGGTGTATCACTTGTAGATTTTCTTTGTAGTACTATAGTCTAAATGCACGAAAATTGACTTTATAAATTGTATCTTTTTTTTCAAATTAAAATTAGACATTTATTCATACATTTTAGTAAGTTGTAATGGCTAGATTCTTTAGAGAACTTTTCAAAAAGTTATAAATACAACAATATGTTTATTTGAAAAAAAATTATGTAAATTCAGATTGAAAATCGTCAAAATTTGCCACACTCAAAATTTAAAATTAAAATGAAAAATAATACTTATTACTATGCAATTTACTTCATATTTAGTCAAGTAAACATTAGTAAATAACTTTTTACATTGGAATAAAATATACAAAATATACACATATTTCAAAAATATACACATTTTATTAGGTGAAAAAAAATTAGCTAAATTCATAACTGTGTACAGAAGTATTGGTTTAGAAGTAAACATTAGTTCAGTCCAAATTAAAAAGTCAAAAAAATTTTAAAAAAGTGAAGATATTTGTTTTAATTAATATTTTCAAAATGTATTTTTTATTCAGGTGCACATTCTTCACAGTATATATAGGAATGTTCCCTACAAAGGAATTTGTTGCAGTTGCAGCATGAAGTGGTTGTCTTCCGGTCTTTTTACCACAGGCAAACTTCGCATTGTCCAGAACTTCCTTTTATTTTATTTTTCTCAATAGTTTCCTCAACACCACTTATGTGTTTTACACCTGCTTTTATATGCAAAGGTAGTCCTGGCATTAAGGCTTTTGATTCAATATGGGGTTTTGAAAGTTCTTGACCCATAATTTTAATTTTTTTTATGACAAAAAGACAAAATTACAACAAAAAAGATAAATAAATATGTTAAACACCAATAAAAGACTCAAACTAAAAAAAATATACTAATTAAAAAACAATAACTTAAAAATGTACCAACAAATATTTTTGGACGAGAACACACGCGTGGGGTTGAATTCACCCCGCAGTTAAAACAACGATGTAAACACAATGACTGGTACGCCACAACGGGTTGACCATGAGTGACAGTGTGGAGGAAGAAGTGAAAAACAACTACCTAGGAGGGGAGCGAGAACAAAAATTTTTGTAGTCGCCTCAGAGAGAAATGAATGGTGTGGGGTGCTTTACACCCCGGCACGTGTGTTTGAAGGTTAAATACCAAGAAAATGCATAAGAATACTTTTCAGGCATATCTAAAACAAATAAATTAACCCATTGCAGATTACTGGCTTAATTTATGCATCACTGATATTTGCTGCAGACAGTATAATATCGAGACATATGTATCATTGATAGTCGAATGTTTAGTCTGCTTGACCCTTGTTAATGTGTTGTCATCTCTGAGCTTCAGATAAGCATGTGAAACAGAATTCTCATAAGTTGGGAATTGTTTCAGCCTCTCAAAATTGTCATGATAAGGAAAAGTATTTATTTCTGTCTTTATAATGACAGGACAAATAAAGTAGAATTTTTATTGCCATCCTAATGGTTTCTTATAACCAACTTATCACTTGCCATTAAGGTCATCTTTATAGTTCAGTTACATCTTAGTTATGTGTCGCAATTTGGATGGCATCATATTCCATAGAGTGCAGTAAACTTAGTGATTTAAGGTGACAAAGATGGTTTAGAATGATTGTGTTTAAGTGGTTTTTCTAAAGTAGTTACAGTAGATATGTTTTTAAAATTATTTTTGTTTTTACAATTGCTAAGTAAACAAATAGCTGCATGAGTATAAGGGGGGCTACAATCAGACCACAAGTAATATTTAATTTTTAATTTATATTTTTTTTACATATTTATTAATGTTTATCTTATTTGTTGATTCCATCTATAAAATCATCTTTAACAAATATAAGTGCTTCTTATAAGCAAGTTTGTAAAATATTTACAAGAGTTTAGTGAAATGTTTATCATTTTAAATATTTTTAAAATATTTTTTTCTGATAATCATTGGAAATAATCGATTAAATTTATTCCTCTATTTTTTAAGTTATTATTAGGTAACAATTACCTAATTTAATAAAAAATTAATGCCAAATATTACCTTTTAATGATGTATAATACTATTATTTATATTAAAAGTTATAAAACTATTAACATTGGTATTCAACACAATTCAGTTGCTGATATCAGACCCCCAGAGTTCAAAATTATTTTTTTTCGCCTGGGGCACTCGAAACGTGAATCATTTAATCTACAATGGATTAAGTAATCAATTTTATAAGAAGTATTGAAAATCAGCCCAACAAATCACTGCCCCCCTCATAATACAAATTTATCAACTCTCCTGTTGTATCTATCCAACTTCTACATTGGTCAAATGGGAAGACCATCCCAACAATAAGAAAACAATTAGACACTCTACTACTGATAAAAAAAGAGCCTTTTGAGTTTCAGCCATTATACCTAATTTTACTCAGTCAATTTTTTTTTAATTCTCCTTTTTGTAGTTCTTTTTTTACTAATATTGTTCAAATGAATTACTTACAAAATCTGTGTATAAATCATTCAGTCTTAGTAATACTTGTAGAAAAGGTTAAGTTTTTTCAGTAACATTTACTTTCCAAAAAGAAATAGTGTGTAATTTTTCGCTGACTATAAATTACTTTACTACTGTTAAATGGCCCAATTAAATTTTCCTTTTACAAAATACTGTAAATATGATTCAAGTAAACTTGATTTCCTTCAAAAATATCCAGATATTGAGATTTCCAATGGCATCAGAAATGTGATAGAAAATCCCAAAAGCAGGAAAAAATTATTTAAAGACACAGGACAAATTTGTTTTCATGGGTTAATGGAATATCATGGAAGATAATATGAAATTTGTCAACACCATATATTTAACAATAATTCAATACCATATAAGATCCACAATCTTTATGATAAAAATGATCTATTGATACTCACATCATTGTATGTTTATTAATAGTGATTAGCTATATCAAAGCTAATCAAAATCATTTTAAAATCATAATACTAAAACTGAACTTTTCAAAACCAGATCTTATTACTTTAAAGGTTGACTTTGTTTAAATAATTACACTAACTGAAAAATAAAGGGCATATTTACCACACCTGTATCAAATCTATGATGTTCTGAATCAAGATAATAGTATCGTGAGACTACTACAGGTTGAATAGGTGTTTGTGAGGCAATGGCTACATGAAAGGCACCTTTTTTAAAAGGCAGCAGTTCTTTTCCATTATGCCGAGTTCCTTCAGGAAACATACAAAGCTTTACCTAAAAATAAAAAAATAAGTTGTGAAAAAGTATATGTTACAAACTGAACTAATACACTTTAACAATAAAAACACACATTTTATTTTAATTAAAGTGATTATTTTATTTATATAAGAATAATTATTTTTTATAGCAGAAAGAATAACAATTTAATAAGCATGGTACAAAGAAGGAATGTTTTCTCATTTTTTTTTAATAGAAAGAATAATAATTCAATAACCATAGTACAAAGAATTAATGTTTTCTCATTTTTAAAATGTTTAGGAATGCTATTTAAGAAGAATGAACTACATGGAGTTTTAATAATGTTGTTTCTAATTGGAAGAATTAGTTATTCTATTTGAAGAATTCAATCATCACTGATTTGCTATATAGCAAAACTACACAATAATTTTGTTGAGATTTCTATAATTTTTGTTGTTGGAATTTAAAATAGTGTCCTTTAAACACTGTTTTATCCATACCACTTCTTACAATGAGGGATTTTATATAGTGGAGATCCTTGAGCAAAACCGTCTTGGGTACACACTTGACACATTCACTGCTGGAGATCACCAATGACCAGGGGCCTAGTCTTCCTATACTCTCTATTTAAGGTTAAGTAGTTAGTTATACTAACCTTACAACATGTCTGTAATGGTGCTGGTTATTAATTGGTGTGCATGTTATACTGGTTACGAGTGATCGAAGATGTTAGGCAATTTTAACCTTCTTTTTCTCTATTACTATGATTGTAGTGGTTTTTATTGAATCTACATATTGTGTTTAAGTTTTGTTACCAATATTGTCTATGAACATGAACCATGGCAATATTTCATAAACAGTTGAAACATGTTTATACAAAACTGACTGTTCATACAAAATTGATAATCTTTCCAATGTCTTCTTTAAAAAAAGGCCCAGTGATTTTCAAGAGTTCAGATATAGCTCATAAGTGGTTTTTTTTCATGAAATTTTCACAAACAATAATTTTATAAAAAAATATTGACACTACAAAGCCAAATTCAAAAATTGTTAAAACTTCATTATTTGTTACAATAATGTATTTTCTAATGTTGCTTTCTTGTAATCATCTTGAATTCACTAATTAAATCATTAGTAATTATTGCTTCAGTAACAGAGTGAATACTTTTGAACTTACTTGCTAACACGTTTTGAAAAAATCATTGACGAAGCTGACACGCTATTGCTGGCAATCACTTAAGGTTGCTGGATGTATGATTTGAGGGGGGAAAGGGGTTTGATATAAGCAGGTTTTTTACTACATAATGGAATAAAGTTTTAGATTTGAAATCTATGTGATCGTTTAAGACATGTTGTTTTAGTGTTGTATGATGTTTTGAATACGTATTTAAAACTTTTATGTAGTGGTTAGTATTTTACTATGGTTTAATATGTGGAAAATATTTTAATTAGTATGGATGTTTGGTGTGTGTTGGGTGTTTTGTATATGTGTTGTGTAGCTGGATTTTGCATCTATGTTTTTATGTCATTGATGTGTTCCTAGAATCTTGTGTTGAATGATTTGGTTTGGCAAATGAAAAAGCTGAGGCAGTCTTTACATGGTATTTTGTATATGCCAAATAGATTGTATTTGTCTGTTAGTTGTTGATAGGAATGTATGTGCTGTCTTAAAGTGTTTCTTGTTATGTATGACATTTAGTAATTGAGTTTTCTGAATGTGAAGCAATTTTGAGTGTGAGTGTGTGTATTCTGGTAAGTGATGGATATGCATTTATGGTTTTTCTGTGTATCTTGTCAAAAGGGTTGTTTGTTGGTTTTTTTATGTTTAATTTCCTAAAATATTTTATCTATAAGTGTATGTTGGTAGCAGTTTTTTTTAGCAATGTATTTTATTGTATTAGGACTATGAGAAAGAACACAACACTATCACATACAATCCTAAAACCAACAAACAGACAAATACAATCTATCCGGTATATACAAAATAACATGTAACAACTGCTTCAGATTATCCATTGCCTAAGCCGGTAGAGCATTTAACACAACATTCAAAGAATACATTGACAACATAAAAAACATAAATCCAAAATCCAGCTACGAAACACATATACAAAACGCCCAATATTCATACATAAACATCAATACTAATTTAAATATTCTCCACATATTAAACTATAGTAAAAAACTAAATAGAAAAATTTGAAATATTAAAAAATCACACAACATATCTTAAACGACCATACACATTTTGAATCTAACACCTTATTATATAATATAGTAAACAACCTGCTTAAACCAAACACCCTCAACACTCATAAATCATATGTCCAACAACCTTGACCAATCCCCAGCAGTAACGTGTCAGCTTCGTCAATAAAATAATTATTTTGGAACCCGTTAAACGGTAAGTTCAAAATTATTCACTCAGTTATGCAATAATTATGTACAAGTTTCTAATGTTTATAAGCCATATTGAGTCTATATAGGCAATTTTGGTTATATTTAATGAAATAAATAGCAATTGCTAAATGTAGCAATTGCCAAATCCATAATATTCCATATTATATAGCAATATACACACTAAATTTTTTTTACAAATCTATTTACAGAAACTTACAGAAATTTATAGATTTATTAATTATTATCTTGTAGACTGAAGTTTTTTATAGATATTGTATAAAGCTACTTACATGTTATACGGTAACCACTAATATAGGTACGTAGTAATGTTGTATAAAATTACAACTAAATTTATCCTGGCTGGATACTTCATAGGTATATTTTAATATAAGTATATAGTAATGTTGTATAAAATTACAATCAAATCTATCCCAACTGGATGCCTAATATTCATGTCTAGGCGTAGTGCAGTGCGCTGTTGCTACTGCGCACCAGAAAACATTGTCTCAACTAAAATGTTAATAAATAAAGCTAACATAACCTAACTTTGCCATGTTTTCTGCATATTAACTTGCGTGTTGGTTCAAGTTCATTTATTTGAATTTATTTACCTATGACGTATCCAGTCAGGATATATTTGGTTGTAATTTTATACAACATTACTACGTACCTATATTAGTGGACTCTATATATTACGTAAGTACCTGTATAAATTTATTTGTTATTAGTTCTAAGGTTTTTATCAACTCAATTTATGGATAAACTAGCATTACCCATAACAGCGTTTTGGGACATGCTTTTTGAGCCCAAAATCCTAATTTTTGCAATTAGAAAAGCAAATCAAACATCTAAATAATTATATTTCATTTAGTGAGGATATATTTCGTTGTAATTTTATACAACATTACTACGTACCTATATTAGTGGCCTCCATATAATACGTAAGTACCAGTATAAATTTATTTATTATTAGTTCTAAGGTTATTATCAACTCAATTTAAGGATAAACTAGCGTTACCCGGATCATGTTTTTGCCCCCGAAATCCTAATTTTTGCAATAAGAAAAGCAAATCAAACATAAATAATATTATTTCATTTACCGCAATGCTAGAAGATAGACAATGTTTTTCTTCATTTTATTAGGCGTATAAACAAACAAATTTTAGGTGCCCCAACATGTAAGCATGTAACATATAATTGTACGTGGTAAAAGCACGAATGCCCGAAATTCAATCCAGCAATGGTTAATGATTGTCCTTGTGTCTTTTTTATGGTTACTTTGCAAGACGCAAAGGAAATTGTAGTCAGTTTGAAATCAGTAGGTAGGAGCTGGTTCCGTTGCACAGCTCTGGTCGACTCAAATTTTGCAAGAATATTAATGGTGATCCTGCGTTTAATATCAATAAGTGTGATATCAATAAATGTACATATAATTTAGCAATTTTAAACACTTGAATTTTGTAGTCCGTCAAGTTTGGTGAATCTTAATGAATCCTTTAAAGGATTAATTTTAAACAGTTTTAAATAAATAATGAAGTATTTTTATTTTTACATAATGTATAATTTTTTTAATTAATTTAAGTAATTCTAGTATTGATATATATTTTAACATTAGACTTATGGAAAGCGGTATACTGAACAATCCTAAGCCTCTGGGGCTGAGCCCTGTGGATAGATCTACACCACACTTCACAAAGACCATCCTGTTAGTATGTTAAGCAAATACTCCAAGTTTCATCAACTTCTGTTTAGCGGTTTAGGTGTCAATAAGATACATACAAACACACATACATCTACACATCGGTTTTTAAACAGTCCTAAGCCTCTGGGGCAGAGCCCTGTTTATGGATCTGCACCAAACTTAACAGAAACTATCCTGGGAATATGTTAAACAATCTCTCCAAATTTCAATACCTTATGTTCAACCGTTTAGGCATTCATAAGACATATACACACACACACAATATACATACATTGGTTTATAAACCATACTAAGCCTCTGGGGCGAAGCCCTGTGAATGGATCTACACCAAACATAACATGAACCATCCTGGGAATATTTTAAACAATCCCTTAAAATTTTATTAACTTCGGTTCAGTGGTTTAGGCATCCATAAGATACATACATACATGAATGCATACATACATACATACATACATACATACATACATACATGCATACATACATAAATACATACATACATACACACATACATACGTCATTTTTTGAACCATCCTAAGCTTCTGGGGCAAAGTCCTGTGGAAGAATCTACACCAAGCATCACACGAACCATCTTAGGTATATGTTAAACAACCCCTCTAAATTTCATCAACTTCTATTCAGCGGTTTAGGCGTTTATAACATACATACATACACACATTCATATACAGATACAAACATTCATTTTTTATAAATAGATTACCTTATTTATAAATAAATTATGAAAGCTAAAATGTATCTATTTTCTTATTTTGAAATTAAAATGAAGTTTATTTCATGACTAGTGAGTTTAAAAAAATTTTTAACTGATACAAAATTAAAAAGAAACTTTATATTTCTTTTTCGATAGGTTTAATAATAGCCCTCTTACTATATCAGTGATTGAATTACTTTAGTTTTACTAAACCCTTTTAATAAACACAGAAAAACTGTTGAAAATTTACAACAAAGCTAAATTACCAAAATATTTAAGACAGTTTAATTGAATAAAAAATATTTTATTATGTTTGAACATAAGCTTAAGCATTTAATTTCAATTTCACAGAAGGATTTTTTTAAAATAAACTTTTGAATGTAATTAGTTATTCTGATTTTGGTTTGTTATCAGAAAGAGAGATTAGTGTGTTCCTTTTTTCTTATTTACTTTTTGGAGGTAAATATGGTTTTCGTTCATATAATTTCAGAATTCTGAGGGTCTTCCTTTGCCAGTTTCTATGAGCATATGTATACTAACGAAGAAAAAATAATTGGCATATAAGCAATTTTACTTTAATGATATAAGTCTTTTTCTCTTATAATTACAATAGCAATTAAAATTATCGCTATGTTGCAATTATTTTTTTCTAAACTAATCAATAGATTATGTCCAGACTTAATAATTAAAGCAAAAACTGGTATCTACCGTTTTTGTTTTATTTTAGTAATTAATTTTTAATTAGAATATAACATGTAGAAACTATATACATAAAACCAGTTATATATTATAGCAAACACACATGCAAAGATCCGCCCACCCCTCACATACACATCCTAGCCCTAAACTCTGTGTTTGTTGATGATAAGTTATTGTTAATCACTTAAACAATAGTTTATGACTACCCGAACTTTAAATTTAGTAAATTTGTTAAAACTTACTGAGACAGAATGTTTTAGATCGCTATGTACCGATCTTCATCAGTGTCTTCTGCTTGGAGATGTTGGGTCAAGCAGTGACGGTTTTAAAGGTAGGTTTTCGATAATATCAAATAGTATGTGTGATTTGTATTGTGTTTGTTTGTTTAATTTATTGGTCAGTAAATTCATTTTACGTCATTTATAATGTCTCAGCTGAAACTATGATTTTACAACATACATTCTTGAGATAACATTTTTACCTTATATAAACTTACATTCTTACTATTAATGATGATGATGGTGTGGGTGAAGATGACTTTTACAGTGGCAAAAATATTCAGAATGGCCATACAATATAACCTGTTTAACTTACCTTCCACATAATCCAATGTTATACTGAGTAAGATCTGCCAGTGGAACTTGTCACACTAACCACAACATTCCTGGACTTTATTGAACAACTAATTTACCAGCTAGCGCAAAATTTTATTTATTTACTGGCCAATGATAAGAAAAATAGCAACCATGATGAAAGGATGACAAGTCACACAGAATAAAATTCCCAAGTTAAACATTATATCTGGGTTAAATAGGTTATTTAGTTGCATATGACACTGTTGAATACAGTTAAAAAAATACAACACTGCAGCTTTAGCTGCAAGCAAAAAAACCTGTACTATTGAAATGTTAAAAATATACAATTCCATTTTTATGTGCAATACAATTTAGGATGTTCCATTAACCTGAAAAATATTTTGATATGTAATAATCTTTACAATCAGTGAAAGTTTCCTGTTCCTTCTACTTCATGTCAGAAAAAAAACCCTTTTTTAAAAATAATTTCTGAAGGTCAATTTTGCTGTAACAAAAATTCGTTTAGCAAAATGTATCCTCTTGTTTCTTACTGAACAAGTTGTCTGTAGACTGTTTCTTGCTATGGCAAATAGTTTTTCTGTTATGAATCATTTTTGAAGACAATAATTAACATTATTTTACTAATAAAGATTACAAGTAATCAATTAGAAATAATAAATTAGCACAGCACAATTCAGTTCCCACCTCTGGATTCGGAATAAATCCAAATCCACTGGATCGCTCGGTACGGATCATTTAATCCTTAATGGGTAAAACATTTTTTCTATAAAATTGTCTATCTGCTTCTTTAATCCAAATAAATTATATGAAGATTTAAAAAATAATATATAACTTTACAAAATGGATTACCATAGTAATTTGCACGACCAATTTTGTGACTAATTTACATCTGATTACTTCAGTCTTACCACTTTGTATATTCAGTTCCTTCTTTCATCAAGAAAAGTAGAGATTTTCCATATACAAATTAAATTTTCATTCATTTTGTCTATATTTCTGCCAAGGTAAGATTTGTATTAATATGGATTGGCCTTTTCCCTAATTTCAATTTAACTTCATTTTAAATTTCAATAAATAAAGTAAATGATTTGCCTTACAAATAACAATTTTAAGTTAGCATAAATTTTTTAGACAAGGGTTTAAAAACATTAACTACAAAACAGACAAAATGTCATTATTTACATGGAACTATTTTTTTTAATATTTTCTAATATCAATTTATTATTTATATTTAAAAAAAAAAGACTCTATATTCCTCTTAAATTTAAAACACAAAGGATAATTTTTTTTGTAGATTGTGACTTTATTAGTTTATGTAATCATTTTATATAGTAGGTATCACTACTTATAAAATCTATAATACTAACTTGTTTTTTAGATATTATTTGGCCCGTGTTATTAATCGTAGATTGTGCACGCTCTACATTGAGCCTGTCAATAAATATTGTTCCCCAAAGCCAAGCAGCTAAACCAAATGGCCACAAGTAAAAAATTTCCTTTTTTGAAATTACAGTACATCTTTCAAGAACAGGCATTACTTCTGCAAGAACTGTAACAGAAATGAGTTCATGAATATAACATTTTACAAAATAAATACAGTCAGTTTATATCATGAAACTCAGATGATCGGTTTTCAGATATTTATTTTTTATAGTAAATGAATAAATATATTTTGAAAAACCCCTATGTTTCAACTTTTGTCATATGATATATTTTATAACCAATGAACACTGCAGTAGTAACCTGGTATCTAGGCACCTCTAATCCTATGTCAATTTAATAAACTAGTAAATAATTAATCACTTAAACAATACTTATTGACTATCCAAACTTTGAATTTAATAAATTTGTTAAAACTTACTGAGACAGAACGTTTTCGATCGCTATATACTCATCTTCATCAGTGTCTTCTGCTTGAAGATGTTTCGTCAAGTGGTGACAGTTTTAAAGGTAGGTTTTCGATAGTATCGAAGTATATGTGTGATTTGTATTGTGTTTGTTCGTTTATTATGTTTGTACTTTGTATTTTTGTGTCTGTAAATTTCATATTGTTCTAGTGTGTTGAGATGTGGTCCTTTTTTGTTGATGTGTAAGATTTCTAGGTTATGGTAAATGTCTGTGTATTTGTGTCCTGTATCTTTTATGTGGTTATAAAATGTTGAGTTTGTGTTCTGTTTTTGTTCTTCAACTCTTTGTTTAAAGCTGCGACCTGTTTGTCCAATGTAGAATTTGTTAGATTCATCGCAGTTCAGCTTGTATACACCTGGTGCTTGTAGTTTATCCTTGTTATTGGTGTTGTGTTGTATTTTGTATTGTAGCTTGTTATTAGTTTTGTATCCTATTTTGTAACCTATTTTTTGAAATTTGCGGGCTATTTTGTTTGTTGTTTTGTTTATGAATGGTAATGTGATGTATCTGTTTTCTGTATCTGTAGTGTTAATTTAGTGTTTTTTTTGTATTTTGTACCATAGTTTGTCTATTATTGTGGTGTTGTATCCATTTGTGTGTGCTAAATATTTAATTGTGTCTAGTTCTTTGTTTATGTTTTCTGTGGTCATTGGGACTTCATTAAGTCTATGGAGCATGGATCTGAAAACAGCGTGTTTGTGTTGGATAGGGTGGTTTAAGGTGTTGTGGATAAGTGTGTCTGTCGTTATGCGTTTCCTGTAAATGTTGAAACTGTGTTTTTGTGTGTCGCTTTTTGTTATGGTTAGGTCGAGGAAGTTTAGGGATCGGTTGGTTTCAATTTCTGAAGTGAAGTGGAGTTTTGGGTGTATTTTATTAGTGTAGGTGAGGAGTTTTTCGCATTGACGGGAGTTGCCTCTGTATAGTGTTATGATATCATCGACGTATCTGTGCCAGTAAATAATTGTGTGTTCGTGTGTATTGTTTGTGAGTATTTTGGTGTTTTCTATGTGTTGTAGAAAAATTTTGCTTAGACACTACTGATAGGACTTCCCATGGGTAGGCCATCTGGTTGTGAATAGAAGTTTGAGTTGTGGGTGAAATAGTTTTGTTCAGTGATGATTTGGAGGATGTTTATGATTTCAGTAACATGGGTTTAAGGTATGTTGTTCTGTATTAATTGGGTTTCTAGGATGTTGAGCGTTTCGGGTATGGTTATGTTGGTGTACATATTTGTTATGCCGAGTGATAGTAGTGTTGAATTGTGTGGTATGTTTATGTCTTTTATTTTATTTATGAGATTTGTTCTGTTTTTTATGTGTGTTTCTGTGTTTAAGTTTATGGATTGTCTTATTATTTTGTCCATGTGTTTTGCTAATTTATGTGCAGGGGCATTCTGGTAGTTAATGATGGCTCGGATGGGGACGTTGGGTTTGTGAATTTGGAAAGAGCGCTGAGGGTAGGTGCTTTAGGGTGGATTTGTTTTAGGTGGGATTTTTTGTTTTTGTTGATAATGTATTTAGATGTATTAATTAGTTTAGTATAGTAGTATAGTATCAAGAATAGTAAATAATGTATTTCTAGCTTTCTATACTTTTCTAGAGTAACATTGAAAATAATATATAATAATCATATTGTGAGAAATCTATTGCACTAATTTCATAAAATGTCTATTCTAGCTCCCACTAGCAGACAGAGAGCCCGGCAAATGATAGTTGGGCCAGAACTTAATGTAGGCTGATCTTGAATACACAGTGCTAGTACACAGTAATGAACACTAAATTGAAGCCTAAATTACAGTTAATATGAACTTGTACTACAAATGGATAATAATTGTTGATCAAATTTCCTTAATAGTTAACAAACACTATGTTTTTTTTGTTTTTTTTTTAATATTTTGGCTGTTAGTAGTCTGTAATCACATGAAATCCATAAGACATATGCACAATAGACATGTTAAGAATTGGATCATAATGGTAAGTTCCAGAATAAGACATTCCTGTTACAAGATCTAAAGATCCTCAAATCATGTTATGCTTACAGAAAAAAGCATTTGAGATAACATAACCAAATATTTGACCAAAGATTAAGCAGTGTATGCTTTGCTCAATGACCATAAACAACCAATTTTCAGTACATAGCCAGGTATACACTCTTATAGCTTGGTTCGATCCAAAATATTTTATAGCAACATCTAATTAGAGTTCTTGAGTATATTGAGCAAGAACTTTTTGAAAATCTGTTTAATCATTAGGTTATTTGTCCAAATTTTGAGACAATGCATTTTAGATGCATATCACAGTTTTGAGAAACAAGATCACTCAGCAGTAAAATCTAAAAGTGAATTGTTTTAAGATCTACTGTGAAAACTGTCCAATAATTTGTTAACACATTGAAGACGTTTGTCTCTACAGTAGAGCCACTGGAAACCTAAGCAAGATGCATATGGGTTCATAGTTAATTCACACCTTTTATATCAAGACATAAAACCCATTTACATTTGAAATTTAGAAGTGTCTTTAAAAGACCTGGGTGGGCCCTTACATTTCATTAAACAACAACTTTCTTATATTAACGTTAATTTTTTTTAGTTGCCATAAGTCGACCGTTAGCAAAAGAATATCACTAACCCAACACTCCTAAATTCAGTTTCTTTTTCTTAACTCTTAACATGTAAATTACAGGATATCTCGAAAAAACAGATTTTAAAAAAACATGATATAACATTATATCTCGTATGTATAAGTTTCAACATCTATATCCTAAGGAAGTTAGAAAAGAGTCAACTAGCATCTACACTTCATTTATCATATTCAGCTTATATTTATAGTAATCTGTTACCTAAGTAGCAAGCTGCCTTTATGGATTCCATACTATGACATAGAAATACGAAGCAAATTATAAAAATAGTAATCAATGTTTGGAAATCTTAAAGAAAAACCCGACAAAGAAAGAGTTTCAAAAGTCAAAAAAGAGAGCATAACAAATGTAATGTCAGCTTAGCCTTGTAAAGCTGTCTTAGGAGGCGCTGGCAACATAAGGGTGTAGTATTATTTTCTTAAGTTAAGGGTAAGAGAGGGTTTGACATCTGGAGGAGTCCAAGAACTCATAAAAGTAGGGTATAACGCCTAAGAAAAATTCAAACATCAAAAACAGTTGCAGAATGTTTTACTTGTACAAACATTTAAAAGTAAACTCTAGTTGACTGAAATACCATAAGGGGGATAAAATGCTTGTTATTCAAAAGCTATTGTGGAAAAGGGGACTACGTTTTAGAGCTTTAAAGGAGTATGGACATGATTTGGGAGGGCTTGTAAAGATTCAAGTTCCAAGGGGGGGGGTTATATAAGAGAGTTTTTATCTATGAAAAGTAGTTAAAGGAGATTATAAATAAATTAAGGAGAATAGTATGAGTTATTGTAATAGTTAATAAAAAAGTGCTACTAGAGATTAATTAAAGTTTATTAAAGAGATAATTTTTATTACAAATATCAGTATGCAGAAGTGATAGGGAAACACGAGCTAGGTTATTTAAGTTAAATCCCAAAGGTAACGGTAAAATCCAAGGAAACTCCAAAACACATAAATACATATTATATTTTCAGCCAAAGAGCAAGATTTAATAACTTGGTCAATTACTTGTGAGACTTGTGAAGTTTAGGAGAAATTCACATTGAATTTTAATAAGTTCTATTAACAGAGCAAATGGCCTCAAGAGTATGCCATTTATTAAGGAAAATTTTGTATTAGTTGACAAATTTAAGATTGTTATTTAATCGTCATAAATGTTTGTAAGTTCTAACTTACGTAACAAGTTAGAATTAATAAGACTTTATTAAATTTAATGAGCTTGCTTCAATTATTTAGTAACCTAAAAGTGATGTAATCAATGGTTAAGTGATCTAATAGTTTACATGTACTTGAAGTGTCCTAGAACTAAATTACAAATTTACAGAATCTATTAATTATTATTTACAAGATTTTGAGTCAGTTAATAATCAATACCATTTTAAGCTTTGTATTGTACTTCCTAGGCTTAAATTTGCACAAATTTATATAAATTATTGTGGAACTTCTCATTTAAATTCTAGTGCAAATATTAAGAGAAATAATTTATTTAAATTGTGTTTAATTAATTGACAGTGCACAAGTGTGGTTGTAGTTTTTATAATGTCTTTAAAAATAATATAAAATAGATTAAAATTATATAGTACATACGCTTTGATATGAATACTCAGAACCATTAGACATTGGTATCGTCTCAGCTTGCTATCACTTAGTTTTTTTATTTGGGGGGTTCCATTATCTGTAAATTTAGACATCTGTTACAATGTTGTTACGATTACAGATGTTGCACATTCCCATGAAGCACTTGGTTATGAGCAGATATCTGAATACTATTGGAAAAAAGGTGTTACGTTAGAACTGCGGATCACCAGTGCCCTCCGAATTCCAGATCAGCACAAAACAATACAAAAATTAACTCTATAAAAATTAATCTTTATAACCAATTGGACTCGCCTCTCTATTGGCCAGACATTGATACTACTATGAGCTATGGATTTTACTAAAGAAATATGTTCCAAATATTTCCTGGCAGGAATGAAAAACTGAAGATAACAGAAGAAAAATTCCAAAATGAAGATAATTTTTCCTGCTAAAGCATTGCCTTTTATAGAACTTGAAACACTGGAATTTTTGGTATTGAGCTGTACATTTAAATCACCTTGTGAATTTCTACAATATTTATTTTCAGCCAGAATTACTGAGCATCCAATTACCTGGAAGTATTGAAGAAGAAAAGGTGTATTATACTGTTTAGGGTTTTGATGTTCAATGATGGATCAACTTACAGATATAATCAGGGAAATGGTTCTATGGCATCAGTTCATGATTTGTTTAGTTAAATTATAAAATTTCAAATCAGTCATATTATTGGGTAGTGAGTACAGTGACAAAACTCTGAACTGGCTGCAAATTTCAAATTTTCATGGCACAAATGTGAGGGAAAATATCAACTAAAATTTGTGTCCATTACTGATGCTCGTAACAGTTATCTCGTTTATGACCACAATAAAGACTAAATTTAATACAAAGTATGGATTTTATATTTTAAGGTCTGAATGTAATTAGACTGGTTTTGTAATGCATGTACCCTTCACCCTAGACTGAGACTGATCATGCCTTTTATTAACAAACCTATAAACAGCAATGCCATTTTCATTGCATATAGGCCTATGTATATTTTCTGTCATATTATTTAGCTTCTATATTCATTTTTATTCTTGTATTAACTGATTTTAGGACTGACAACAATGTGAAAAGTTTGATTCTAAAGAAGTAGTTTTCTGAGTAATTTGATCCTATGTCTGACAGACTCATTTCCAGTCTTACATCCCTTCATCAGTCACATACTGTATTCCAGAAAATTAAATTTGAAAAATATTGATGAAAACACAATAAAGAAACCTCTATGTGGTCACCTTTAAACTTTATATGGTTATCTGAGCCACTATTTACACAATAGTCACTCATTATAGTGAGAAGAGTTGAAAACTTATCAGTAAATATATTTCATTTGTTTGTATTATCTTGGCAAAAAACCACTACTTACTGGTTTATTCAGCAGACACGTATCGGGCTAGGCCAGCGCATTTTTCAATGCTGTTTAATACTGACAAGACTGTTGCTCAGGTGTGTTGTGTGTAGTTCACAGCATTGAAAAATGCGCTGACCTAGCCCGAAACACATCTGCTGAATAAATTAGTAAGTAGTGGTTCTTTGCCGAGATAATTCAAACAAGTGAAATTTTTATAAAAACCTCCAGATGTAGAACACAAAAACTGCAAGTGTTAATAGCTATATATTTAATTGTTAGGCTAATAGAATTGTAATAAATCACTTTTGATATTTCAGCCACTGTAATCATAAAAATATATTAAATTTTTAACAAAAATATATTAGATTATAATTATGTTATTTTTAAATGTATTAAATTTGTCAATGAATGTACCAACAATAAAAACTGGAAAATATGTACTTTTTACAAATTCTTACCTAACAAGTCAATGGCACTCTGATGGTTTATCAACACTACACAACCAGAATTTTTAACTATATTTTCTGTACCTCTCAGCTCCCATTTTAAACCAAGAAGTTTTGAGATCTGCCTTGCTCCCCAGGCTGGCAAGCTGTAATAAATAAAAAATATTCAATTTGCAACAAAAATTTTACAATTTTTATTGATCATTAATTTATTAAACCTAATAAGCCATATAAAACTCCTAAACCAAATTGATTTTTAAATTATTTATTTATTTATTATTTTTATATTACAAGTTAGAACTCAGCTTGTAAAATTAAAATACAGGAAATAGACACTGGTATATAATTTCTCACAATATTTTTTTTTTAAATAAAATAAATTACCTTAGCAACATGTTGCCCTCATTAGTGGTAAATCTACACGCAGTGTTGTGAGAAATTGTGTATCAGGATGTGTGTTCTTGAAACATTTGTTTATTCAATATCAACTTACAAAGTTTTGTTAATACTTTTAACTTCTTTGAAAATAAAATATAATTACAATAAAACCTCCAATACCCGTATCAATGTGGTGACCGCCTAATCAGGATAACAAAAAATCTGGATATGGGAGGGGCTATCTAATATTGAATGTTTGTACTGTATAATCACAACCATTCTAATTTGAAGTAGATATATGATTGTTTCAAGTAAATAAGTTTCATTTAATAAAAATTATAAATATATTCTAAAAACAATATAGAACTGTATGTACAATTTATTTACATTCATGTAAGTACCGTTCCTTAATACTGTAATGTACATATTAATGTACAATAATTACCAGTTTTGGTAAAAAAAGATGTAATGATGGTTTGCTTGTTTTTTTTAAGATGTTTTTTTGATGAAATATCCCTCCACCTTCGAAAGAGTTGATGACAGACTGCTGTTGCTTCTTCTTGTTGTTGGATGTACTCGACCAGCTGATGAAAAGCCTGGAAAGCTTCGCTATGTGTCATGGTTTGTTTTCTTTTGTCATATTTGGGAGGCGTTGGCTGTGTGTACACTAAGTCTATAATATCACTTATAGTAAACTCATAAACTTCTTCCTCTTTCATCCATTCATTCACCCCAACACTGTTCACTTACAACCAATGGACACTTTCATCAATGTCCTTACAACCAGAAATGTTTTGGAAAAAATCGAAGATTTTTCAATGTTTCACTAACACAAATTTTCATTTCTAATACATTTTCAATGCCCTTATCATTTGTTTTATGATCCAATCGTTTTTGTCATGATAACATGTGTTATCAGTCTCATTGCATCCCACGCTGTAACAATCCACATGTCTAGCAATCCAACATCTAGCAAGTATACATTTTTTAGGCCCCCAGGTACACTTCTTCCCGCATCCATACCCGCGATTATAACTGTTGGTAACTTATGGCAATATAGATATTTCAGATTTTCCAGGACCTTATGACCCATTGTTTAGCACTAAGATGGCAACAAAAAACACACTTTATGTCTGTCATCAGACTTTTCAATTCGTCTGCTGATATTCATTATAAAATGGCCTTCCTTGGAAAGTTGTTTTTTATTGCGTATTCTTCCAAAGATGGGACAGACTGATCCTTGAAACAATCCCAAAAGATTGCTAAGTTCATCCATTTTTGCCCTATGTACCAAACTGTTTAATTGGCATCATTAAAGTTTTTAAAAGCTTTTCGTTTTTATGATTTTTCAATCACTCCAAGTTTTAATTTATTATTTCCTGTAACTTTGCTCCAGGCCAATGTAGTTACTTTTCTTTTTCTTTTTATACGCTGGAGCCCTGGTTACTTTATTGAATGCTAGAGTGCAGCTGGGAGGCATTTTGAGATTTGTCCCAGTTATAAAGTTGTCACTAATTTCTTCCTTATAAAGGAACTTATGTAGACAATGTTTAAAGTCTTTTGTAGTGTTTTCATTTGCTAAGAGCTTTTCTCCATTTATTTCAAGCTTTGTAACTTCATGTTGATTTTTCAATTTCTCACAATGAAATCACTTTCAATTCCCATTTCATTATGAAATTCAAGAGATTTTTCTCTTAATATGAGCCCAGTTACGCCATTCATTTTAATCTACACTGTGTGAACCACAAAACAAGTTCTTCATTTACTTCATCACTAACCCCTGTCTTCATCAATTTCCACTATTTTTGCCTTGAATACATAACCTGGTTAAAGTCCAATTTTTCTAATTTTTCATGAGATTTTTATCACTCACTCACCGTACTAGTTCTTACAACCATCTAGCTTGCAATTTTTTGTACATGTCTCCAATAGAAAACACATTTTTTTCTGCTTTTTCACCATGCTGTATACTGTAGATGAATTTATTGTGTTGTATATTACAAATTCTAGGTAAAATAACTAACTAAATTATTTAACTACACAAAATCCTATAGAACATATGTAAACTGAAGGATATGACACTGTAACACAACTCAACTAGCTGAGTCAGGAAAAAACAAAGCACCAACTGCTGGCACCAAAGAACTGGCACAAAAGTAAGGTGCCTTGCAGAATAAAGATGGTTACTTTATTTTCATATTACGTCCGGATATGAGAGGTTTTACTGTATTTATGTATTAGCCTGAATATCTCAGAATGAAATAAATATTTAAAATACCATTGTGCTTTTGGTGTTTTATTATTCCTTTAATAAATTCCACCACAGTTGATCAAATCTATTGATTTGGGGTTTAACTATTAAACACTTATTTCGCCAAAAAAGGTTCAACTATTTCCTCTATTAACTTATTAGAGCTATTAAACAGTTTAATTGTTCTTTTCTTTTAGTAAAATGTATAAAATACAAGGCATATTCAGAAAATAAAAGTATACGTTTTAAAGCCATAACATAGTGATAATTTCAATGCTACTAGCAGTCTCTTGTCTAATAGTAGCATACTGGCTGATCCAGGCGCGTATCCAGCGACTTGCTTTGGGGGGAGGGGGGTTGCGATTGATGCATTATATATATATATATATATATATATATATATATATATATATATATATATATATATATATATATATATATATATATATTTATATATATATATATATATATATATATATATATATATGTATATATATATATATATATATATATATGTATGTATATATATATATATATATATATATATATATACATATATATATATTTATATATATATAATATGTGTGTGTGTGTGTGTGTGTGTGTATGTAAAAACATAGAACAGAAAAAGTTCTTTCTACGCTTGCATTAGAAATCGGTAACGTGATAAAGATTCGTAGCAAATTAGACTTTTTAATAAATAGTTATTCCAGTTTCGATAACACTTATTGCTAGAGAATATTATTAATTTCATAATAAGCTATTATTATAAAAATGGTTTATTAATTAATATAAGTAGTTATTCTAAGTAGTAACAATTCCGGATTCAACTGCGAATATTACGCTTGCAAAATTACGTATTAAAAATCATATGTTCGAGACTAAGCTTCACTAGCGCTATCTGTTTTTAAAATGTTTAGACGTTTACGAGGGTGTGCCGAGGGAACGCTTTACATTTTCAAATTAAAAATTAAAATTGTATTTTTTATTTACAATAAAAGACGAATTAACTTAAGTAAAAGTCTAATTTAATAGAAAGTCCTAATTTAATAATATATTGTCGATTTTTAATCCAAAGTTCTTGAGGGTTGGGGGGGCGATCGCCCCATTGCCCCCCCTTGGATACGCGCCTGGCTGATCTTAGTCACACTAGAATTGTTGTGATGAGTCAAAGAATGAGCTTGTCTAGTAAAACTGCAGCTGACTTAACACAATCAGAGATTCTGAAAAGGATGAATTCCACATTTAAAACTTTAACCATGGACGTAATTTGGCAAGTACAATCCATTGCTGGGTGTGGATGGGAAAATATTTGACTCTGGTTTATCAATTATAAAAATCTCAACAAGTCATAAAGATAAAGACAATGATGCCTCTCTATCATTACTACTGAGTTCATGCAAAAGTGAAAAGGAATTCATCGATTAATATGAAGCAACTCATTCCAAATTGAAAGACAATGAGCTTTTTGAGTTTTTTGAGAAATACAGTAAAAAGATTTTGTCTCTATGGATACAAGAAATAAGTCTTGGATTCTGTATAACACTCCAGAAATAAAAACGCAACCAATTCCAATTTTTTTAAATAAATGTTCCAATACCAATGTTTTAAAACCTTTGACAATCTATCCACAACAAATAGATAAGCGATGCTGACCAAAGAATCTGTCTGGTTGAATTACATTGCTTGCTGCCACACAGCTTAAACTACACAAATTTATCAAATTTAATAGAAAATTTTAATGTAATATTATGGCCAATCCATTTCACAGGCTTGACCTATCTGTAAGGTAAGAGGTAATCCCTTATTAACCAAAATGAAACAGGGTGGAAAATATTTTCTGACAATTACCTAGCAGAAGAGATGTTTAATGCTTGGCTGCACACTAAAAACACACAGCTGAAATTTTTGGAATGAAAACTTTTAAAATTGTTCAGTCTACAAAATAAAATATATATTCAATGTTCTAAAGACAAAGGGTCTGCTAGTAATGGATTGCCTTAAACCATGACTGATGCCTCACATCTAAGTGATGTTTTATATTTTCAACTTCTAAAAAAACTTTTCAAGATAACATAGCTTGAATATGACTGACAGACTGTTTTAAGTGACATAAGATGAATTCTCAACCCAGACAAGATAACTAATTAAGCTACCCTGAACCTAAATAAACCAAATTCTGGAACTCTACATTATTTCTAATATGTTTGTTAAGTAAAATTGCATGTTTATTTATATTTAGGTTATTTAAATATATGAGGTTTATCTCAAAAGTAAGTTATACTACTTGTTTTAATAACGATATTTTTAAATGTTTAAAAAAGGTATATTTTTAAAAATAAATATAAAACTTAATTTGTACATAATCACCTTATTTTTCAATACATGTTTGGTACCACGATAAAACTATTTTCAATCCATACTGCTGGCATAGGATTAGCCGTCTTTTAACTGGTTGCTTCAAATCGTTGTTGTTTGTAAAGCGCATACTCTCAAGCAGCAGAATTGGGGTAATGATTTGTTGTAAGATCTGGAAAGTAAAACAGCTGTCCAAAATCATCTCATCAAAACTTCTCAAGTAGAACTTGAGTCAGATGAGCAGTGAGTGTTCATTGTTCGTCAGGTAATGCTGATCCTCCTTCAATGAACAATTTGCGCAAATAACAACCCATTGCTCTTGACAAAACATCTTCACCATAAATCCACAAAACAATATGAATTTCAGTTGCTTTTTAAAATTTTTCCTATCAAAAAATAAATAAAACTATTCTGTTGCTGAAGCAATTGGAGTCGATTAGTGACTGAAGCTTGAATGCTCAATCAATGAATGCACAAGCATAAGAATTTTACTCTGCTGCTGGAAATTTCCTGTGACATTTTCACTATTAAACCGTTTAAATATATATATATATATATATATATATATAACTTACTTTTGAGTCAACACTCTGGCCAAATTTCTAAAATTGAAATATATTAACCCAATGTTAAGATAAACAAATAGAGTATCAATATCTCTGCTTTGTATTGTTAAATATATAAAATTATTACTTGATAGTTTTCTACACAGGCTAAAACCAAATCTTTTCAATTACATATTTTTTTTAATTTTTAATTATTTAAATTATTATTTTTTAATATACAGTCATTTATAAAGCACAGAAGTAAAAATATATTATAATAGTGAGGACAAAATAAGGAGGTCTTAAAACATTGTATGTGTTACGATTAAAAATCATTCAGGATAGTTATAAAATTACCAGAAATAAAAATGAATCTAATTTATTACCTAGTACAAAAATTTTTTTCGAGTAATATAAACAGTATAGTGTGGCTGACATTTTGCGGCTCATGATGTATAATAAGATGTGAAGTGTTTTCAAAACCTTTATTTAAGATGAATTCTTTTTGATGGTCTCATTTTTCTAGTTGCTACAACACATGTGTTGAGGTAGCATACCTTCCTATATAAGAGCCTACCTAAATGCGTTACAAAAGAGGCCAAACAAGTTTCTCCAGTTTAGAGATTTCCCAAAGCTATGTCTTTTTTTCAATAGAAATCATATTTTAAAAACCTATGCATCACGATGTATTGTAAATTACTAGCTAGAAAAATAAAATAGAGAAATTTTACATATCAAAGTTTTTAATTTTAGCTACTAATAAAACCTAACATCTGAAAATATAACGCTAATTTATGAATTCACTTAGCTGAAACCACTACTTACAGATATTTCTCACCAGATGTTTTTCACGCATGCGTGCATTGTTCAATGCTGGGAGTCACAGATAAGTCAGTCTTTACAACTAAACTAATATACTGTCCATATAAAAGTGTGAATTAGTAGCTTTCCAAGTTGAAAACAGAATCAAATAAAATTTTGATTATTTTGTATTCAATGGGCTTTTTATTATTAGTTTTTCCTTTAATGTTATATCACTATTTTTCTTGGTCATTATTAGTTTAATTTTCTATAGTAACATCATTCTGAGCATAGGCTATTATACCAACTATGAGTTTTATTACACTTGTTTGTATTATCTTGGCAAAAAAACCACTACTTACTGATATTTTTCAGCAGATGCATTTCAACTAGGTCAGTGCATTGTTCAATCCTGTGAGTGAGTCTTGCACAATGCACTGACCTAGTGTGAAATGCGCCTGCTGAAAAATATCAGTAAGCAGTCGTTTTTTTGAAAGTGATACCGAAAGTTTAAGTTATAAATATATTGTTTAATTCTTCCATTTACCTTATTTCTTTATCTCATAATAAATGCAATGTATTCAGATCCATTTTCTTTCAAAGTTTGTTGAATTCAAAAATAACATTCGAATGCTAATGAAACAGTAATTTAAGTTATATAAAGTCAAACCCCGTGTTATGTAAGGATTATATTCCAGAGAATTTTACTCGTAAAAACTTACAAAAGTCAAATATGAATATGGTATAGGCTTTAATTAAGTTGTGTATGTCTAATTATTAATTTGTAATCTCTGTATTAATTACAGTACCAAAATACAGGAAAACTATTATACAGACTTTCATAAATTGTATCCATCAATTAAAAAGAATAGGAAATAAAATGTAAAATGCTATACCGTACTCTATTATGAAATTGATGAAATACGTGTAATCCTTGCATTACTGTATTCTCATGTTACTGTACAAATTAAACATGAACACTATGTAAAACATTGAAATCTCACCAATATAATTAAATACATTACTTAACATAAACTATACTAAAACAAAACACTGGTGTAATGTGTTTAGACATTGCTACAAAATGTGTTATATTTTAAGACATAGTACTGTAATGAATATCTATGCGATTACTGTTCTTTAGATCGAATAAATAAATTATTCCTATGCAGTTCATTATTATTAGGAAAATGAATTATTAGAAAATTTTTCAATTGAAGATTTTTTTAGCCAACATTATTTTGAGACTAAAGTGGTAACAAAATACAGACAAAATCACAAAAAACAGACAAATAAAGAATGAAATCGAAATAAAAATTTTATTACGAATGTCCAAATTAAAGAAAATAAAAGCATTTTGGAAGTTAGTAGTATACACTTTTCGGATATAATACTTAAAATCCTTTACTTTATTACTTTACAAAATTTCTTATACAGTAACTACTATAAGTTCACACTCTCCCTATATGTATATATATATATATATATATATATATATATATATATATATATATGTATATAACGTTTACAGATTTCAAAAATTACTTGCCTTAATATTACTTTTCTAAGTGTATGGATAACATACTTACGTTTAGCTACCGTAAATGATGTCTACCAAGTTCTGAAACGACGTTATATACGTTTTCCCTCCATACATTGGACATTAGTACCAAAACGTTATTTAAACAGTTGTAAGTGTAATGACGTCATTTTCTAATCAACGTAAAATATAACAGTAAAAACCAATATTTATTAGGTAAAGTAGGAAGTAGTATGAATGGGAAAATTTGTTAGAAATGACTTCGCAATGGGAAATGTAAAATGGCTGTTATAAATCTAGATAATTACGTATAGTTTATAAATTTGTGTAATATTTGCTTCTCATAAATAAATACCAATAGAATTATAAGCTCATGTAAGATAAACACTTGGAATAAAATATTAATAGAACAAAATCGATGTCAGTAAATCTTTATTACTGTTTCTACCTTAAAGTTAGCAGATCTGTAATCACATTTCAAATCAAAACATTTATCATGAACTCTACGCAGCTATTCGTTCTATGATTCCATTTGAATAAATATAATTTGTTTCCGATTGCGTTTCAAATGTAAGATAAATGGATATGAACTCGTATAAATCAACTTCCTTTGCTGATGTAAGTACAGCCTACAATTTCAGCTCACCAGGTAAATAACCTTTAAACTATTTCTATGCAACAATAATACTAGATTCTGTGTTTAATTTTAAATTTTAAGAATACCTTTGCTCTTGAATGTTAAAATTAAAAAAATATTACCGTACATTAAAAAGGGCAATGAAAACAAGCATGGATGTTATTTAGTCTTTATTCTTAACAACCATATTGCCCGGTCTAATTAAGGGTAGTGGATATTCTTCTCAAAAACACACCTGAAATACTTCAATTTTTTAAATTTTACTTTATTTCTAGGTGTGTGCCAGAAGCAAAAAGGACCTACGATTATTTTTTCTTTTTCTCTTTTTTCTTTTAATCTAAGATTTACGAAAAATACACTATAAAACCATGTATAAAAGCTTGTTTTATGTTAAGTTTTCAGATTTTCAGGATCCAAGACTACATATCATTTGCATCATATACAAATGGTTTCATTGGCTAATACCTGGAGCATCTTGTAAATCTAGCTTTGAGTTCTTTGCTCAAGTACTAGATTCTATGAGGATGCCAAAAAGTATCTCTAACTCTATCATTTTCATCTCCTCTAAGGTTTCTAGGTTATTTTCTTTATAAATTAGTTATTTTTTCATTTATTTTTAGGTTTGTTACATTATTTCAATCATAAATACGTTTTTCTTTAATTTTATCGTTAGCAAATTTGGTCAGGTTAGATTCCATTGCCTGGGTCTACTTGTTTACTTATTAACCAAAACTATTAAGAATTACCAGTGTCTTACGATTAAAGGGTGTGTTGCAACGGGCCTTTTTACTTATTGTCTATACTCAACTATTCTTGTTTTATACTTTTTTTATTTATTTACTCCTTACCTACTATTTATTTATTTTCTCTATTAATTTAATCACTCCCTTTTTCTATTTCCCCTAGTATTCTTCAACCTTCGTTATTCAGCTTTATTTATATATTCTTCTCCGAGACTCTTCCTTACCTGGTAAGTATTAGGACTATCATTTTCTATTACCTAGTTGATCCTGTCCCTTATCCTAGGTCTCCGTATTTAACTATTTATAAAATTATTAATATTCACTGAAGAAAATTTAATATTTGCAGAAAAATTAAAATAATACCTTGCCACACTATGACTTGATTCTCTTTATAAAACAAATTAAAATAACTTTCTCCTGGCTTTTGCTTTAATTTTCATATAATATGATAATAGACTTACAATCTTGTAATACAATATATATATATATATATATATATATATATATATATATATATATATATATATATATATATATTCTTGATAATTTACGTTATCCATTGTTTTTCCGTTGCACTGACTTTATGAAGTTAATATATTACTATTGTAAGTAATTTTATGTTTCCTCTTGAGTCTTGTGTATTATGTTTTTGATAGTATGTCTTCTGTATATTTTGTTTGTAGATTTAATTTCGTAATTTGTTATTTCATGTTTATGTGATATTACGTGTGCTGCAACATTTGATACTTTTGAATTTTTGTTTTCGAATGTTCTATAATGTTCTTCAAATCTTATTTTAAATGATCTGGTGGTTTTCCCTATGTAAAATGCGTTACAGTTGTTACATGTAATTTTGTAAATTCCTGATAGGCTATGTTTTTCTGAATTTGTTTTGTGGTTTGTGTTATTAAGATATTTTATTATTTTGTTGTTTGGTTTGTATGTTGGAGTGTAGTATTCTTTGTTGTATATATTTGTTATTTTTTCTATTTTGTTATTGGTGTATTTATATTTTAGGTAGATTTTTTTATTTTTATTATTTTTGTTTTCCGGTTGTAGTGTTGTACTGAGGTTAGGTTTTTTTGTGAATTTATTATATATATTTTTTATAAGGTGTTTGTTGTATCCATTTTCTATTGCTATTTTTGTAATGTTATCTAATTCTTCATTTAATTTTGTTTGTTATCCTGAGTGTATTTTATTGCTTTATTTATCATGTTACTGTAAGTATTAATTTTGTGTGTCCAGGGGTGGTTAGATTTGTAATACTTAAAAACATAATACACAAGATTCAAGAGGAAACATATATGACATCAACAATTACCAACACGACGGATCGAACATCTGCACCAGAAAAATTAAGAAAAAATAATCAGTGATTCGACAATGGTCAAGTGACCGAAAGGCGCCTCATCACTCAAGGTAAAATCATTGAACTTAATGGTGGATAAAATTACTTACAATAGTAATATATTAACTTCATATATATATATATATATATATATATATATATATATATATATATATTATAACATAAAGTACGAGGCTTTAGATTAAATTAAGTTAGTTGCGAAAATAAATCATCTATAGGATTTAGCAAAGAAAGACACAAATAGTTTTCTAGGCGGACGAAGCAGGTACCATGTCGTTATCCTTTCCAGGAAAGCTATAAGTTGAGTCCGGCAACCATAGACAATAGAAGGTCTAAAGCTTGTTAAGACCGGAAATCCAGCGGCCGATATAGCCTGGGGCATTAACCGTGTACCGTTAGGTTTAGCTAATTGTAGAACTGTGGGAAACTTACAAAGAACGTATTGGTGGTAGGGGGAGAGATTAGGGATTTCATAAAAACTAAATGATCGGAAGTTTAAGGGAAGTTTTTGAGGAGAGTCTCAGAGAAAGGCAGGCAGGTTGGTGGGGACCAGGACGGAAGTGTTGTAACGGGAGAATTTTGTTAAATTAAGTAGAGTTTTTTATAAGTAAAACTTAGTAAAGTGCGACGTAAAAGTTTTTTTGAAATATAAAGTAAGTTTTTTTTGTGTCAAGTGTAAGCGCTGAAGTGAACAAACCAGGATTCCAGGGACTCTTCAGAACAATAAGTATATTTGAAAATAAGTGTAGACAATAGACATCTATCTTTTAGTTTAAAACAAATTTTAAGTTCATCAAAATTTATAAAAATTATTCGTCACCATTTCTAATTTAAAAGCAAAGTTCCCGTAATAGCGACCCCGAAAGCAAGAATAAATTTTTAATATTGTTTTTTTATCTTATCTATTAGAAATCTAAAGCCTCAGAAGTCCACCTTTTTTTATCATTGTAATTTTAGTTAAGATATCAAGCCTGTCACTGCACAATATTAATATAAATTAGGAATAATGTGTAGAGTTAATTGAGGAAAATAAATGCAAGTAATTTTTAAAAATTGATAAGATAATTATTTCTTTTATAAACCTGAAGGTGTGACATTAAAAGGTAAGGTAAATAAATAACATTAAATATAATTTTAATTATACCAAAAGTTAGGTTATAATATATATATATTAGCGTTTAATTTATATTAAATCTCCCATTTAAAACGTTTAATCACTTTATCCTTTTCTCCTTACTCAATTCACAAAAAAATCTTACTTACTCAACAATCATAGCATACATTTTTGTAATTTAAAATTATTCTATGGTAATTTATAATTCAGTTCCCATATTTATATATATATATATATATATATATATATATATATTTATTTATTTATTTATTTGCTAAAACGTTATCATTTTTAAATCAAAATATATTAGATTATTTTATACTATAAAGCTTTAAGAATTTACTTGAAATATCCTTCTTTATATATCTTGTTTATAAACTTTATAATTTAAAATATAACATTCTACAATTTTATATTTGAACAGTTTTAAATAAATTTAAGTAAAGCCAAATCTGTACTAGAAATTGGTTTTTAAATTTAAAAAATATACTCGAAATTATACGTTTAGAAGTAAAATTAAGCATGACTGGAATGGACTTGCCTTTGAAGGAAAACGTCATCTTCAGTCGCCAGTTTTTGCCAGCAAATGGATGGTGATCCCGTCCGCAATTGTTCAGAATGTTCCATCTCCTCTCCAATGTTCTTGCGATGAGTCCCTCTTCTCCAGTGAATTGGCTGCATACTACAACATCTTCTTCTTTCCGAATTTAATAATTACGAGTGAAATACATATTATAAATTACCGGTTATCTGTTAATTTTGAAAAATGTATAGTTCCGTTCAGAATGGTTCTACTTCAGCTATTTTACATTGAGAAATATTTGTACTAACAGTTTTTGTTCCTGGCAAGGCTAAGGATTAACTCTTTAGCCCGCCAGGATGATGTCAAAAAAATCTTTAAAAAAGCCTACTCCCGCAGTCCCTGTCCCCTATCTCGTATCTTTAATCTGACAGGTGTCTGAAATCTAACTGCCCCAATTCAACTAACTCCAATATGGCATCAAGAGCGTTTTCCCACTATTACCTTTATCTTCTTCGACTTTAGTTTTAAAATCTTTTAAAATGATTTGGCTTTACTGCAACAATTTGTTTTATAATTAATATTCCTTTAGTCTTATTACATTTTATTTGAATATATATATATATATATATATATGTGTGTGTGTGTGTGTGTGTGTGTGTGTGTGTGTGTGTGTGTGTGTGTGTGTGTGTGTGTGTGTGTGTGTGTGTGTGTGTGTGTGTGTGTGTGTTTGTGTGTGTGTGTGTGTGTGTGTGTGTGTGTGTGTGTGTGTGTGTGTGTGTGTGTGTGTGTGTGTGTGTGTGTGTGTGTGTGTGTGTGTGTGTGTGTGTGTGTGTGTGTGTGTGTGTGTGTGTGTGTGTGTGTGTGTGTGTGTGTGTGTGTGTGTAAATGACCTAATATCTGTCTGCCTTTTACTACTTATGCATTACTTTATATTCATCGTATTGACATGATACTTCAGGAAGGTTTTTAGTATATTCTAGCTAATGTTTTTAGCATGGTATTATATACCACCATTAGTTCACACGGTTAAAATATAAGTCGTCGTTAAAGCTACTTGTGCACTGATTGCTAAAATTCATACACTAAATGGGTTGTGACATATTTATTTACATACATTCTAGAAAAAACTTGAAAACCTTTAACGCAATATTTTACTAATTGGCCTTATTATAGTTGTAGATATCCAAAATGCTGAAGTTTAACACATAGTGTTGGTCATCCTGGCCATGTGTGCAGTATCTTTGGCCTACGCCGAGGAGGACGACTCTGTTGCCAGTTCCCGGGAACGTAGAGGATTCTTAGCCAAAGTTAAAAGTTTGTTTCCCCATAAGAAACCAGAACCTACCATTGAGCACCTCTAGGCGTTAGGATGAGAGCTGTAGCTCCAAAATCTATTAAAAATCATTCTGTATAAGCATTGCCTTTTTTAAAAATCCAATTAAAAATTTAAAATATGCGTTGTTAGTTTAAATTCTAACCTAACTTTCATATTGTAACCAAAATTATTATGAGCAATACAATACTACAGAATACCAAATGTGTTATTGCACTTTTACGAAATATTGTTTATACAAAAGGTAAGGATGTGATAGTGTACACAGTATCAACAGTTTAATATTAAGTAATAGAGTCGTTGCCACTTGCTTTACTAAGTGGAAACCTATTTTCCTCTGTTTCCATTTCAGAGACATTTATTGCAATTCCTATTTTCGAAAGTCTGCGCAGGTATTATAAGACAATATATCGTAGAAGAGAAGTAAACCTAAATACTTTAAATATTTTACAATAGAAAGAAAAGAGACCTAGGATAAGGGACAGGATCAACTGTGTATTAGAAAATGTAGGTCCTAATACTTACCAGGTAAGGAAGAGTCTCGGAGCATAATACACAAATAAAGATGAATGACGAAGGTTGAAGAATAATAGGGGAAATTGAAAAAGGGAGTGATTAAATTAATAGAGAAAATAAATAAATAGTAGGTAAGGAGTAAATAAATAAAAAAGTATAAAACAAGAATAGTTGAGTATAGACAATAAATAAAAAGGCCCGTTGCAACACACACACATATGTCTTTAATCTTAAGACACTGGTAATTCTTAATAGTTTTGGTTAATAAGTAAACAAGTAGCTCTAAGCAATGGAAACTAACCTGACCAAATTTGCTAACGATAAAATTAAAGAAAAACGTATTTATGATTGAAATAATGTAACAAACCTAAAAATGAATGAAAAAATAATTAATTTATAAAGAAAATAACCTAGAAACCTTAGAGGAGATGAAAATGATAGACTTAGAGATACTTTTTGGCATCCTCATAGAATCTAGTACTTGAGCAAAGAACTCAAAGGTAGATTTACAAGATGCTCCATGTATTAGCCAATGAAACCATTTGTCTTAGATCCCGAAAATCTGAAAACTTAACATAAAACAAGCTTTTATACATGGTTTTATAGTGTATTTTTCGTAAATCTTAGATTAAAAGAAAAACGAGAAAAAGAAAAAATAATCGTAGGTTCCTTTTGCTTCTGGCACACACCTAGAAATAAAGTAAAATTTAAAAAATTGAAGTATTTCAGGTGTGTTTTTGAGAAGAATATCCACTACCCTTAATTAGACCGGGCAATATGGTTAAGAATAAAAGCTAAATAACATCCATGCTTGTTTTCATTGCCCTTTTTAATGTACGGTAATATTTTTTTAATTTTAACATTCAAGAGCAAAGGTATTCTTAAAATTTAAAATTAAACACAGAATCTAGTATTATTGTTGCATAGAAATAGTTTAAAGGTTATTTACCTGGTGAGCTGAAATTGTAGGCTGTACTTACATCAGCAAGGAAGTTGATTTATACGAATTCATATCCATTTATCTTACATTTGAAACGTAATCGGTGATCTTATTATTTGCATGAGAAAATATTGTTAGGAAATGTAATTCGTAAACATTGTTAACAAATATTTATTGCAAATTATATTTATTCAAATGGAATCATAGAACGAATAGCTGCGTAGAGTTCATGATAAATGTTTTGATTTGAAATGTGATTACAGATCTGCTAACCTTAATTTAGAAACAATAATAAAGATTTACTGACATCGATTTTGTTCTATTAATATTTTATTCCAAGTGTTTATCTTACATGAGCTTATAATTCTATTGGTATTTATTTATCAGAAGCAAATAATACTAAAATTTATAAACTATACGTAATTATCTAGATTTATAACAGCCATTTTACATTTCCCATTGCGAAGTCATTTCTAACAAATTTTCCCATTCATACCACTTCCTACTTTACCTAATAAATATTGGTTTTTACTGTTATATTTTATGTTAATTAGAAAATGACGTCGCTATACTTACAACTGTTTAAATAACGTTTTGGTACTAATGTCCAATGTATGGATGGAAAACGTATATAACGTCGTTTCAGAACTTGGTAGACATCATTTACGGTAGCTAAACGTAAGTATGTTATCCATACACTTAGAAAAGTAATATTAAGGCAAGTAATTTTTGAAATCTGAAAACGTTATATATATATATATATATATATATATATATATATATATATATATATATATATATATATATATACATATAGGGAGATTGTGAACTTATAGTAGTTACTGTATAAGAAATTTTGTAAAGTAATAAAGTAAAGGATTTTAAGTATTATATCCGAAAAGTGTATACTACTAACTTCCAAAATGCTTTTATTTTCTTTAATTTGGACATTCGTATAGGACAGAGTATGGTATGAGTTATAAATTAAAGGGTTTTCCCAAAAATATAGCCAGCTTTAAAATGCTATACAAATTTTCCATTCACATATATGATTACATTTTTTAAAATACCGTCATTAATAAATTGTGTTTAAAAATACATGAAATCTTATTTTCTGTATTCAAAATAAATAAGTATTTTAATACTATTACTTTTGGCATCGTCATTGATATTGTTAAAAAAAAAAACTAGGTCATATAATCTTAACATATACGGAAAATAGTTAATGTGTTTTTTCCGGAAGAAATATTCCCAAAACCTAAAAGATGATTTGCAGCTCAGTTACTTGCCAAATGTCAGATTCGGTTTTACTTGTATGTTAAAACTTTATTAAAAAAAGAATAACAAAAATATGGTTACCTCGGGACTAACAAATTTCAAAAATTACTGAAAATATATTAAATTTTAAAACATAGTTTTAAATAAATATTTTCCACATTATTATGACAAAAACGTTTTATTTATTAGGCCTTGGTTGTATTTCATTTTTTTGTTTTTAGCTTAAATTTTCAATACACCTGTAAAGTATACCTAATTAAAATTTTTATTCCCCAACATGTATGTTTAGGGGGGACCTGTGACCTACAAGTAAAGTGCCAACTATAGAAACCTATTCTTCATTTTCTTACAAATTTACCTAAGCTAACTACCACTACTTAGGTTCTTTCCTAATACAAAGCTTACAAAATATATGTGACAGTTACCAAAGTTTAGTTTTGCGTTCACTTACTGAATGTATTACAATCAATGATTCCAAGAACCCAGAAGGAATAAATTAAATTAGTAGGAAAGTAGTTTCACTGACAGATTTATTTTTAAAAAATAATATTTTTTTAAATTATATAATTGTAAAAATGTTTGAAATTTTCTAATTAAACGTTCTATTCCAAAATAATTTACATTTTGGTAAAATATTTGTATTTTCAACAATTGTAAATAGTTTTGAATTGGAATACAATAGAATATTAAGAATCAAATTTTCAACTATAATTTTATTAAAAATAATTATAATTTCAACAATAATTTTTAATATTTAATGAATGTTACTAAAGTAAATTTAAGTTTTACATATTTATGCTTTAACGCTACATGGGGAATTTCTTAAAGTTAATAAACAATAGATGTTGTTTATGTATAATCATTAAGTAAATCTTTGGGAGTATTTACATCATAGACAAATAATTAATTTCAAAGATAGCCACAGAATAATCATTGTCTCAGCAATATATATAAGTATTTACATAAAACTACAAAATAAATATTTAAACATATAAATAATGCTTTTTAATGTTTAACTATCAATAAACACAATTTTATTTCACACTGTGTTACTTGATACGTTTCCAGACCATCAGGATGCTGAAGGCAACCACAGTTCTATTCCTCACCGCCTTGTTGGCTCTTGTAGCAACTTCTGCCACAGCCGAGGAGGAGCTTCAGAGAGAGGAAAGGAGTCCTTTCAATGTAGGGCAAGCAGTGCGCAACGCTGGAGCAAGGGTTAGGGGCTTCATCGGTAGAATAGACGAGGTCAGGCTTGGAGGAGCTGTTAGTCCTGGTACATACACAATTAGAGCAGGCATCTCAGGAAGAACTAGACACTAGTAACATTATTTGTAACATAAAAATGTTAATAAAGTGTCAGTAACATTATAAATACGGATCGATTATGTTTTGTCTTTGCAATTACACCATAAGCTCTACTTAAGTTTAAAATACGTTTTGTTAAGGAAAGTATTAAATGTTTCCATTTTGTTAATTGAATTGAATAATTTGACATTTAAAACATTGACTACAAGATCATAATTTCGTTTATTCATGTACTTCCAATATCCTGCGGAGCAAGAATCTCATTAAGATTTAGACTCTGTTAGAGAAAGCATTAAACGTATACTGTATGTACATCCTGACGATATTATTATAAAAATATATTTAAAAGTTATAAATAAAAATATTTTTTTAGAATAATACGAATTATAAATAAATAATTGTTTCCTCTAATTGTAAATAATATTCGAAATTAATTCAGTAAAGTATTTCAAATTATATGTTATTTTAAACAATAGATTTTAAATTCAATAAATGTTTACAAAGTAAATTTAAGGTTTAAACGTACGTCCTTTAAAGCTACTTGGTGATTGTTTAAAATTAATAAAAACGTACTAGTTTAACATTGATTTTTTACTTAGAGTCGAATTGTGTTCAAGCTTATAGATTAGTCATAAACTTTTAGGTTTAAGACACAATAATTATTTTTTTCAACCAATTATTTAGTTCCTAATAATATATTTTTAACTTTTTCTGGAGCATTGCAAATGTGACAAAGTAACCAGTGTGTGAGGTACTTTGTCACAGGATAAGGGGTACTTTGTCACAGGATCAAGGGTACTTTGTCACAGGATATGGGGTACATTGTCACAGGATAAGGGGTACTTTATCACATGAATTAAAAATGGATTTTGTCTAAAGGGGGGATAGAAAAACCTTGGTTGTAATTAACATTTAATTACATATTTATCATCTTAGTTAAAGCCAAAACATCCAACTGGTCCGTTTATTACGAATCGTTCTTTATAATTCACACAGGCAAACACAAGCCGGGTCGTCTACTAGCCGGGTCGCACCTCAGTAGACCGGTTATCAAAGAATTCCGCCATATTTGTTTTGTTAAAACTTGTGCAGCGTTACTACGGACTTTTCTACCCTTACGTCGAACCACCAACTCAGCTTTCCTCCGACCAGCTCATCCTCAGCCTCCCACTCTATGATGATACACCACACCTTGTACGGTGGCTCCACCCATGAAGCCCTGGCGTTATCGCCTATAGGCCTATTTTTTTAACACAATTTAGTTCATTTAAGCTATCTGGGCCTTTTACAATAGTGGCCCACTTTATAAAATATATCTATTCAATAATCTGGTTTTGTTCAACGAACTTCTCCCTTTTTATGGCCTTATCATTTAAAGTAATTTTATACGTTCTCGACAGTTTTGTATTCATGGTCGTCTTTGGTAAGTATTTATAAACCTGTTTCGGGGATGGATACACATTCAATATGGCTCTATAGCATCTTAGATCTGGCTGTTAGGCTATGAGCTTTGCAAAAGAAATATATTTGAAATCAGACTAGAACCCCGCCTCTGTATTTCACGTTCGTACAGTTGCTACCGATACCTAGAGACCAACATATAAATCTAACTGAGGAGGCTAACTTACGAAATAACTAATGTTATATGGATTATCTACAATTCATAAATCAGGAACTCCTAAGGTACTATGACTTTACCTCTGCAGAGCCTGGAGAAATACTTGGCTCAAGTTATACAACAGTTAGTTCAGAAGGTCGATCTGTATGTCAGGAACTCTGAACATTTTGTCGAAGTATTCAAGATGAAGAAGGTGATATGGCTAATTCATTATTTCTAGTTCTATTATTTGCTAAGATCCCTATCGATGAAGTGCTTCAGATGATGTCCAATAACGAAGGTATTTATGCCCTTCTCGTATATCATTGATCTGTTTCAAAAATACTTGCTATTGGTTTATGGAAAAGTTTTACATGTAACTTGACGGTGCTCCTATAGAATTTTCTTTCTCTAGCTATAGGGAATATTTTTTGGCGGTAATCGAGTAAGTCGCCCTGAAGAATGCTTCTCTCAGGCCCACAGCTTTTTTTCGTTATGTGGATGACGTCTTTATGACTTGGTAGCATGGTGGCACCGAGATGGATAAGGTCCTTACATACCTCATCTCTCGTTACTGCAAGTTATTTTTCACTTTGGCACTAGAAAGTCCTGGCTGCTTAACATTGCTGGACGTCTTGGTTAGGAAGGGTTAGAATGGATACGTTCAGTATTCGGTCTGCAGAAAACAGACTCACACCAACAGATATCTTAATGCTGAATGGCGCCACCACCCATTGCAGATCCATGCTGTTGCGGACACGCTCTTTTCTCGGTCTTACAAGTTCGAAATCCATTCTAGGGCCATTGAGCTTATTACCATGAGAAGGGGGTTAAGAAGCAATAGAAGGATATAAGGGTTATGTCATTCATGGACCGGCAAAGTGCCCTTTTGCTTGATGTGGACGGGAGGAAGACTAAGGTAATTATTATTGTTGTTTTACCTTTTAATTAAGGGACAACTGAAAGGAATGTCAGACTCTTTAAGAAGCACTATGTGTGATCTGTCTATAAACCTCACGTCACTATTGATAAGGTTTTAGATAACGTTAAGGACAAGATCTGTTTTGAAAACCGTGGGGGTTTACAGCGTTTCTTGTGAAGTTCGTAGAAAATAGTACATTTGCAAAACTAACAGACGTGTCTCAGCTAGGATATAAGACCAAAAATTAGGCATTAAAAAAAAGAAGAAAGTGTCTGCCTCGTACAAACACCATAGCGAGACGTGTCATACAATTGATTTCCCGTCTTGCCCGCAAATTGCTCAACTGAAAAATTACAGAACTAGAATTATGCGTGAGGCTGTCGAAATACAGAAGCAGGAGAGTCTTGACAAGCGCGATGACACATTCAAATTACCCACTGTGTAGATATCTTTAGAGTTTAATGGCAGAGTAGAAAAAATGCAAGCAATTGTTTAGGTCACATGTGTATTGATTAACGTCAATGAGGCATCTTTCTTCCATACACAGGAGCGGAGTTACCTTTACTACAAGCATGTATTAACAGATGCAAAAAGAAAAATGTCATAAAAAAAATACAAGAGTCAGTCAACTAGTCCACTTGCAATAAATAAACGAAATCCAGTGCGATTTTTTGCACTAGGAATGGATGTACTTCGGATATGAACTATTCATCATATATATTTATATATATCTATATATATATATATATATATATATATATATATATATATATATAAAGAACAAAAGTCTAAATACAAATACAAGAATTATAATTGAATTATATAATTCTTGTATTTGTATTTAGACTTTTGTTCTTTATTAATACACAAGAAAACATACTGCAATATTTATATATATCGCACGTTTAGATTTCTAAATATTTAAACAATCATATAAATTTAATATCACCTACATTTATTCATGTGACATCCAATTCTTACAAATTATACTAAAATTTTAATAATATGATGCAGCGATAAAGATTGATTGCATACCTAAGACTACAATTACTATAAAAGTGGACTCTTGAGGCTTTAAGTTCTTAATACAATAAAGTTTAGTAAATACAGTGTTATATTGCTCTTTCTTTCGGGTCGTTATTATGGGAACTTCTATAAAGTAGAAAGTGGTGAAAAAAACGATTAAAATTTATAAAGACAATGAATTAAAATTTGTTCTGAATTTTGACTGAATTTAATATATCAAAGTTTTTACTTATACCTTGCGCACCTGGAATTCACTGGTTGCTAGGGATTAATTTCTTTACTTCACTTTTTCACAATAATTAGCCTTACTTTCCTAATTTCTTTAATATCTGTTTAATCCATTACTCGTCGCACTTTTATAATTTCTATACATAAATAACTAATAAATTCCCTTTACAATTCCCTTTTCTATACAAATTTATCCGTTTAAAACTTGTCTTACAACTCCCCCCCTCCAATACGTCTGCTTCTTTCCGAAATTCCCCAAACTTAGTCCGCTCTGCCCGATGATTTTCGTTTTTAAAAACAAGCATAGTATCCCCCCTTACGTATTTCAGTCAATCAGATTTAACATTCTTAATTTCGAACGCATAACTTTCGGCCAACGGTTTCTGCTATATCTGTGCCTTTCTCACGCACCTTTACAAATTGTATGATTCACACAATGTAACAGGTGTTACTTTCCCATGCCTTCCTTGGTTTTCCCGAAATACTTAAACCTTAAAAATACTCTGTACTTTTCTTTAGTCAACATGTTCCCATGACTGGTTATTACTCCCACCGAGATATACAATGGTTAAGCCCTCTTTGTAGGCTTTTTCTATGCTATCTTGGTCACCCCTTTCTTAATATATATATACTTATTATTATTATTTTATTTTGAATAATAACTAAACCTAAACTATATGCCTCATATGGTTATGTTATTATATTTATATATATATATATATATATATATATATATATATATATATATATATATATATATATATATATATATGTATAGAATACCTTGTCGTAATTCTTGAATTTGTATTTACCGATTATGTGATTATTTAACTTGCGAAAGGTGGCATCCGTACGAAACATGGGTGACAATAGAAAAAGATTTATTAACCATGTGAAAGAAAACTACAATCATAAAAGACTGATTATAATTAAAAATATAATGTATTTTCAATTGCAACCTTCTCTACTTGTGATAATATTTCTAAAACGTTCACAAAAACTTTAATTTCATTTAACAATAATTTGCGTTCAAATTCGTGCGCTACAACTATAAACTTAAATAATTAGTAAATTCTAATAATAGCCCTAATTAGTTTTGAAGTAGTACTTAGTGCATTTAATTTAGATTGTTTTAAACAGGAAGCAGATAATTACACAAATAATTACATACTTAATATTATGGTAAAATCATTGAAAAACGTTTACCTTAATTGATTTTATTTCATTAAAATGTTTAAATTCCACGAGATCATAACTATATTGAGATAGATTTATGATAAGCAAGTAATACGTAACAATACAAACAATATACTTACATTTATAACAGCTATTTTACATTTCCCATTGCAAAGCTATTTAAACACATTTAATTTCATACATATTCATTTTCATTTATTACACTTCCCAATTTACGTAATAAATATTGATATTTACTTTTATTTTATATTTTATTAGGAAGCTTACAACTGTTTCATTAACGACTATTAAATAATTTACCACGTGAGCAGAGAAACGCATACGGTAATTCCTATTCGAAAGATGTTTGATTCATTTACGTTGTTAAAAGTAGGTAAGAATGAAATTTATTCTTTAAAAAAATAACAATATAATAACCAATTTATGTAAAACTTGTAATTATAATAATCTAAGTAATTTCTATATTACTAAAATCTAATATGTAAGAGAGGAATGGGCAGAGTGTAAACTTAAACATGGGGAAATCTGGTTCACGGATGGGTAAAAGATTAAGGAAAGAGTGGGTGCAGGATTTAGTATACCGAGACACCAACACAGATTTTGTCATCGCCTCTAAGACTACAACTCTGTTTTCCAGGTGGAGGTTCTCGTGATCAAAATATATGCTGAGGAAATAATAGGGTCTGACAAGAGGGGCAAGATCAATTGGATTTGCTCGGAGAGTCAGGCCGCTTTGAAGGCTTTAGTTAAGGCTAGTGCCAGCTCTTAGCTGGCGGCTGGGACTATAGCTTCTCTAGCCGTGCTGGGTAAGTATAACTTCCTCGACCTAACCTGGATTCCAGGACATTCTGACTGGATAGGAAATGAGAGAGCAGACGCCTTACTAAACAATGGTGTATAACTTAAGGACTGTTGCTGAGGGGCGCAAGAGGATCATATAGACAGGTTCTCCAAGGAATAAAGGAATGCGACTTTGGGGTGCAACAAATCCAAGGTACTGTGGTTTTACTCGGGAGAGTTGTAGGGCCAAGAACTACTCTCCTTAAGTAGATCTCAACTCAGAGTAACTGTAGAGCTGGTAATAGGTCATGAGAATCTAAGGGGATTCCAATACAAAATTGAGAGATCTAGATTCCCTGTGTGCAAGAGATGCGACGAGGACCAAGAGAAAACTCTAATACACATGCTCTGTGAGTGCTCTGCTTTTGGATCTGCAAGGAGAAAGTGGTTTGGCTGGCAGGTATGTACACCAGATGATATCAGGAGATGTAGCATCAGGGGAGTACTAGCATTTTGCAAAGAGGTAGGTATTCAATACGCTAATCCTGTGGTAGGGATGGGAAGAGAGTGCAACGGCTGTAACTAAGAGCTCTGCACCGAGAGGGTCCCTCCAAGTATTTTTAATAATAATAAATAATATTCTGTGGTAAATATTCAATAATGCTGTCTCTAAGAATTATTGGAATAAACATTTTGTACATATAAAATATTATTTAAAAAAATTAAGTGATAATTAATTGTAAAGTTTTATTTAATGAATTTATATCTTTATATTTAGTGAAGTAATGAATTTTTCCCCTGAGGATTATTAAATATTTTGATTATGATAAATGAACTATATCGGATTTTCAGTGTATTTATTTTGGCCTATCTCATTCCAGTTTATCACGTTATGTATCGATATGGGTAGACCATCAAAAAAGTCTCTTTCAGGACAAAAATCCATTCATTAGTACCTAATCAGTTCCTAAGCAGTTTAATCAAGCAAGAAATAAATTCGTTTTATACTTATTTTTTTCTATATTATTTTTATGTGTGGTAGAATACAACATAAAATAAATGCTGTGGTTGTTTATTTTGCTTATTAATTATCTTAAAATTCGTAATCCTGATTTTAAAAAAAGTTTTAAACAATTGCTCTGCAAATTTTTTTTTAATTTAAAAAAGCTTATTATAGTTTTGCGATTCAGACTGATAGGGATGCAATTATAATGGGACCACCGGGAAGGTTTTCTCTTTCATTTGTTAGCGAATTCACTTTGATTAGTTAAATACTTTTAAAGTTATACCCAACAAACATTTTTAAAATACTCCTCAGGTTAAAATTACGGTAAAAGATCGGTTAAAATACGTAATGTGTCTTAAACACTAAGGTTTATGACTGCACAATTGCTTTATATGTCAACATATTGACGTAAACAAAACAAATTCTAAATATTGTGACATGTACTCCGCTCTCCGCTCTCCCCTACGTTTAAAAAACCTTTACATTTGTAGACATTTTTTTCCTTTCTTTACGTTACTACAGAAAAATCTTCCTAATATTTACAAACTTGTGTTATCATCGAAGATAGCTGACAGCCATCTGCCCCCCCCCCCCAGTAATTCTAAATCGACCTCCGATAACCACCACGATAACCAGTCTGATCACAAGGATGATGATGTGAACTAAATTTGTCTTTCTACCAAATAAATATCACACTTTAAAACGACATTTTCATTTTCAAAACCATTTCATAAAACCAATTTATAACAGTGTTACTAGTTCAAATCCTCTATGTTAGCCCTATTAATGGTCTAGACTCAGAAGGGAATTAACATTAGATTTCCCTTAACAGAGTCTAAATCTTTTCTATATTCGTGTTCTCCAGGATATTAGGACTCCATGATGAAACGAAATTTTGAGTATGAGCTCAAATGTTTCAAATGTCAGATCATACCTGAAATGCTACTAACAAAAAGGAAACCACAAATAAATTTCATAACAAAACATGATTTAAACCACCTCCCGAAGTAGAGTTTATGACGTAGGCCTAATTGCAGAAAAATCATATATTCGATTCGTATTTTTAATGTAACTGATACTTTATTAACATTTTTATGTTACAAATAATGTTACTAGTGTTTAGTTCTTCCTGAGATGCCTGCTCTAATTGTATATGTACCAGGACTGACCGCTCCTCCAAGCCTGACCTCGTCTATTCTACCGATGAAACCCCTAACCCTTGCTCCAGCGTTGCGCACCGCTTGCCCTACATTGAAAGGACTCCTTTCCTCTCTCTGAAGCTCCTCCTCGGCTGTGGCAGAAGTTGCTACAAGAGCCAACAAGGCGGTGAGGAATAGAACTGTGGTTGCCTTCAGCATCCTGATGGTCTGGAAACGTATCAAGTAACATAGTTTGAAATAAAATTGTGTTTATTGACATTTAAACAATAGATAGCATTGTAATATTTAATTCGTAGTTTTATATATATATATATATATATATATATATATATATATATGTATGTATGTATGTATTTATTTAAAACAACTAAGGTTATTCTAATGCAAGAATATTTATTAATTTATATTCAAAGCTTTTCATTGATAAACAGTACCAACATCATCAGGAATGAATCATACAATTATTACATATATATATATATATATATATATATATATATATATATATATGTGTGTGTGTGTGTGTGTGTGTGTGTGCGTGTGTAATTATTGTAATAAACATGTTTATTATGTAATACATATGTTTGTATAATTATATATATATATATATATATATATATATATATATATATATATATGAATATTTGCAACGGAAAAACAATGGATAACGTTAAATATATATATATATATATATATATATATATATATATATATATATATATAATGCTGAGACAAAGACTGTTCTGTGTGTATCTTTGAAATTATTAATTACTTTAAAAATTATTATTGAAATAAGTATTATTTTTTAATTAAATTATTGTTGAGAGTTTAATTCTAGATATTCTATTGTATTCCTGTACAAAATTATTTACAAATATTGAAAATACAATTTTACCATAATTTAAATTATTCTGGAATAAAATGTTTAGTTAGAAAAGTTCACACATTTTTACAATAATATAATTTATAAATTAATTTCTTTTCTTTAATAAATCTATCAGAGGAACTACTTTCCTAAACTCATTTTATTTATTCCTTCTAACTAGCTAGGTTCTTGGAATCATTTATTCTAATACTTTCAGTAAGTAAACTCAAAACTAAACTTTGATAACTGACACATATATTTTGTAAGCTTTGTGTTAAGAAAGAATCTAAGTAGTGGCAGTTAGTTAGGGTAGTTACATTTGTAAGAAAATGAAGAATTGGTATCTATAGTTGGCACTTTACTTGTAGGTCACCGGCTCCCCCCCCCCCCAACATACATATTGAGTAATAATAGCTTTTAAATAAGTATACTTTACCAGTGTATTGAAATTTTAACTAGAAACAAAAAAAACACAATATCAAGAGCACAGTGGTACAATATATTACGGTGAAAATATTGGAAAGAACCCTAATACCAAAAAAAAATAAAAAATAACAAATAAAACAAGTTAGCTAAGATTAAACCCTTATGTACATTTCGATGGCCATGTGATCATCATCAGAGGGTCTTTTTACAAAAATACAATTTAACAAACAAGAAGTTACAAACTAGAATGATCTGTTACTACTTCATTAGAAAAACAAAAAAATAAATACAATACAATTGGTATTTGCAATTGCATTTGGTACGTTACAAAAACGACCAAGGTCTAATAAATAAAACGTTTTTGTCATAATAATATGGAAAATATATATTTAAAACTTTGTTTCAAAATTTAATATATTTTCAATAATTTTTGAAATTATCTATTCTCAAAGGTAACTATATTTTTATGTTTTTTTTCTATTAAGGTTTTAACATACAAATAAAACAAATTCTGACATTTGTCAGGTAACTGAACTTCATAATAATAACCAGAAAAATACAATAACTATTTTTCGAGTATGTTAAGATTACATTATCTAGCTTCTTTTAACAATAACAATGACGATACCTAAAGTAATAGTATTAAAATACTTATTTATTTTGAATAAAGAAAATAATATTTCATGTATTTTTAAAGACAATTTATTAGTGACGGTATTGTAAAAATATAACCATATATGCTTTTTTCAGAATGGAGAAATTTGTATGACTAAATCCTATGACTGCCCGTAAAAATCACTTCATAGCATTATAAAGCTGGCTATTTTTGGGGAAACCCTTTAAACTATAACTCATACATACTCTGTCCTATACAAATGTGCAAATCAATGAAAATAAAAGCATTTTGGAAGTTAATAGTATACACCTTTTGGACATAATACTTAACATCTGTTATATATATTACTTTAATAAAATTTCTTATACAGTCTCTACTATAAGTTAACACACTCCCTATATATATATATATATAAAACTTGTTCAAATTTCAAAAATTGCTTGCTGTAATATTGTTTTTCAACATATGTTAACATACTTACGTTTAGTTACCGTAAATGATGTCTAACAACTTTTGAAACGACGTTATATACGTATTTCCCTCCATACATTGGCCATTATTACCAAAACGTAATTTAAACAGTTGTAAGTATAACGACGTCATTTTCTAATCAACATAAAATATAACAGTAAAAACCAATATTTATTAGGTAAAGTAGGAAGTAGTATAAATGGGAAATATTGTTAGAAATACCTTCGCAATGGGAAATGTAAAATGGCTGTTATAAATCTAGATAATTATGTATTGTTTATAAATGTCTGCATTATTTGCTTTTCATAATTTAAACCAATATAATTATGAACTCATTGAAGATAAACATTAAGATTAAAATAATAGTAGAACAAAATCGATTTCAGTAAATCTTCATTATTCTTTATACCATAAAACTAACAGATCTGTAATCACATTTCAAATCAAAACATTTATCATGAACTCTACGTAGCTTTCGTGATATCATAACATATATATAATTATAATTTGCAATAATTATATTACTCATAAATAAATTATTAATATACTATTTATATTTATTACCAACAATATCTATGCAAATAATTAGATCAGCCACTAGGTTGCCCATTTCAGATACATGGATTTGAGCTCGTATAAAAGCAACTTCTCTAGCTGCTGTTAAGTACAGCCTACAATCTCAGTTCAACAAGTAAGTTAACTTTAAACTATTTCTGTACAACAACAATACAAGATTCTACGTTTCATTTTAATTTATAAAATACCTTTGCTCTGGAATGTTAAAGGTAAAAAACATTTGTCAAAGTCAATATAAATATCTACATACATACGACAGAACCACAGTATTAAGTGTCCAAAAAAGAAAGAGAATTTCCTTTCAATTTTCCATTTCAGTTTTAATCTGACCGAGACATCAGCTATTTTAATTTTTAATTATTGAATAAATACAGTGTATTTGAAAAAAACTATATTCATATCAATTGTCATCCACAACGGGATTAAAATAATGTACGCATTTAAACTTCATTGGATAAATAAAACCGTATTTTATTAACAATTGAAAATGTATACAAGATATAAGGAGAGTGTGAGCTAACAGACAGAAATAAAGAAAAATATTCACGGAAATTAAATTATATGGTGATTACATCTGTAAAAACATTACCGGTTAAAAAAAACTATGTACGTGAGGGTTTACTCCAGATAATATTTTACACTAATTTTGAGTTAATAATGCCTTCAATACTACCTTCACTAAAGAGGAAAGGGATGGGTAAATTCAAATGTGGAGTAAAAGAAAACCTTGTCTTAATCGTTTTATATTTTGTCTTAAGATTGTAACATTGTCTTTTATATACATCCATGTTTCCCTTAATGCATTCCATATTTTCTTTTGCTGTTAGCATTTCATTAGCTGATCTTTTTTTTATAGGTATTAGTTTCATCTACCATCAGTAGAATTTGGATGTTCGTGTTCAATGGAAGAAACTAGTGCTTTTTTCGTGCTTCTGTGATTTCCCGGTTTGGTAACATTAATTGGGTTTCTCGTTTCCCAGACCTGTCTATGCATGACTAATTTTTGTGGGCTTACCTCAAGTCACGTGCATAAACCACATATACTTGAAAAACCGAAAGAAGCAATTCGTGTATAAGTCGTTCAAATTAAGTCTAAGTGCTGCTTTCTATAACATCTTGGTAATATGAGGGTCTCATGTCAGGCCTCTGTCGAGTATGATTCTCAGATACTTGACATGATTCCCCCCAGTAGATTTCAACACTGAGCATATAATGCGGTGTCACCTGCAAAAATGGCCACTTGTGTATGAACAATACGCGCCCAAAATTGAAATCTGAGGGACTCCGGCCTGTATAGTCCGCAGTTTAGATTGAGTTTGGTCTACATCAACCCTAAACTTGCTATTGAACAGGTATGAGCTAACTGGGTGTATAAGCCCGTCTGGAAAGCCATAGTGTCTTTGTTTCTATAAGAGAAATTAATAGTCGATTTTACATACGACTCGTAGCTTATATGTTAATAGTAGCCTATACATATAATAAATAATATAGAAACTACATATTCTCAAGCAATGGCGGATTTAAGGGGTGGGGGGCTTTGGGGCTCAAACCCCTCCCAAAATATGGGAAAGTAAAAATTTATAAACTATAAAATAACCCTATAAATGTAAAATAAACTTGCAATTTCAGATTTAAATGTACTTAATAATTAGTATAATATGTTTGCAAACCCATATTAATCACTATTATACCATGGTATAATCATTAATAAATAGGCACACCCACAATGTAATAAATAAGTGGTTTACATTCTATATATATGGTAAATGGGGTTAATAATGCGTGTGTAATATCACATAGCAGACATATAACTCTTCCCCTCACACCAGCCCTCCCCAATATATTTTTTTAGATCCGCTCCTGTTCTCAAGGTTACTAACGTGAGCTCATCACTTTGTCTCAACATACACAAGAGATCTATGTTGTTGCGTAGTTATCTGTAATGTTGCAACAGTGTTCGAATTTTCAAAGACTACTTTTATTTCAATTTCACTTACAATTTTTGAAGTATTGGAGTAGAATAATAAGTTCAATAGTTTATCTTGAAATTTTGCTGATCATAATTACTTCCAGATTCATTTTGTAGTCGTATATATAATGCTGATTTTAATTTCTATTCTCCATACGTATAATATTTCGCTGGGTAGCTTTGGTAAACTAGAATTTTTAAATTTTTAACATCGTATTACATTATATGAGAAGAGTGATCTGTATTACTGCAGCAGTATTCGAATTTTCACAGAAATGGACACGATATTTTGTACAATATTACTTAAAGACAATTACACAAAAGTGTGTCCAACTACACACTTTTGAATTGATTGTCTGATTTTCACTGAAATATTTTAGGAAACGCCAATGAGGAACATATTTACTAATAGTTTTGGAGCATTTGCTACATGACAAAGAAAATTTATAAAACCAAGATATTTTGCTGAGTTTAAACTGAGGGGGTGAAAAGAATGAAGAGCATAGACACAACCTTCGGTTTGTTACGAATCTTTGATATGTTTTATACCACATATCATCTATTACTTTGTAACGTTTTTTTTTTTTGTTTGCTGAGGTCGGTAACGTTCTTTTATAGAACAAACGGTTTTAATTGTCGTCACGAGGGACCAGCATTTATCAACGGTCGAGTTAAACAGCTGAGTTCTGGAAAGCATGTACGGTCCGGTTTCTTATCTAAGATTTTACAATTAGCAAGCTAGGAAAATAAATCATATAGAGAGTCGTCGAGAGAGGATCTTCACGCGTTCCTGGTGACCGCCAGAGAACATTCCTGGCCATGCTATCTTCCCGAGGGAGGCTGTAACCAGCCGAAGGTAACTCGTAGTCCTACGGACGACCAAAAAAGGAAAGCGATATTTTTAATATTTCCTTTATATTTATTACAATAAAATTTATTTTAATGCACTGTCCACGGCCCGGGTGTTAATTTGTGTAATAATTATCATTTTCCTTTTATATTTAAACCCTTGTGAGTTTATTTATTTATAATATTCATTTATTGACCCTTTTTATTTATTTATTTATATGACAATACATACTAGCTAACTATACACAGTTTCCTTATTTATAACCAATCTCCCCCTTAATAACAGCAAAAAGTCATATCGTCTTAACTTACCTTAACATAAAATTAAAACAAGTCCTTGACCAATAAATGTATAATAAAGAAAAAAAATAGTAACTGACAAAAAAATATGTATAAAAATCATAATATTACTTTAACAACCAATATAATCCCGGCAAGCTGGCCTGAGCAACCGGGCGGGTCCACAGGTAGCGGATAGTGGGACGGCCTACAGAAATGTAGGTTACCTGTGAATAAGGATTCCGGAAGGTTTCTGAATATGCAGGCCTGGACCAAAGCTATGGTTCAAAGGTGAGGAATTATCCCTCCTCGTCAGTCTACCGGTTGGGGGCGGTAGAAATAACTGCTCTGACTGGGGAGACTGGGGTAGTTGGGAATTAAGTCCTCACAATGCTACTCTCACCTCCCGGGTGAACCAAGGGCAATGCGACAGTGAAGTATGGGCGGGAAACTACCCTAACGACACAGTTGTAAAAAAGAGAGTAAAGCAGGCTGTTCGCTTCATGAGCAACAGTTAATAATGTCCTGAACTTGGGGTGTGCTTCAAGGTCAGTGACTGAATACCCAATCCAAGGTGGAAGGCATCGTGCCGAAGGATGAATGGCTGCAGGGTATAAAATTCAGTTGCACACGATCCCCTTGAGGAACCAGACAAAACCTCATTGTATGTTGTCTTGCCAGGGCAGTGGGGGCTCTGCTCTGGTCGACCATTATTTCCCCCATACTCGTGGGACTTTAATGGACCAAGTAAGTAAAAGAATTGATTTCGAGACTGCACAGACAGTGGGAGCCAATGAGACGGCAAACCGTGAGTCTGTAGCAGATGTGTCAACGGCAACCATCACTGGGGGTGCGGGGGGCGGCTGTCAAGCTGCCGACTGCAGAAACCGGTGAAGTGGCTGTAGAGTTGAGCACGCTGTCTAGTCCTGGGGCTGCTCTGCGGACCCAGGCGACTGCAAATTAAGCAGAACAATGATCAAGATCCTCCAAGTGAACCTACAGCATAGCAGGGCGGCGAGTGCTGCCGTGTGTAGGATGCTGGACAGGGGAGAGGTGGACTTGGTTCTCATCCAGGAGCCATGGATTTCTGGAGGACGAATATGCGGGCTGGCGACATCTGGAGGTAAGTTGTTGTACGATAAGGACTCCGGTGTTCCCAGGACGTGTATCCTGGTTAGGAGGGGGTTGAGTGCTTTTGTACTAACGGACTTCTGCTGCAGGGACTTAATAGCAGTGACGGTGGAGCTGCGGGCGGAGGGGAGGATGAAGAGGCTGAACCTTGCCACGGCATATCTCCCCTTTGACTACGCAGGGGCTCTACCAACACAAGAGCTGAGGAGGCTGGTCGAGCACTGCGGGGCTGTGGATGAGGAGCTGCTGGTGGGGATGGATGCTAACTCCCATCACACTTCGTGGGGAAGTACAGGTACCAACACTAGAGGTGAGGAACTTTTAGTTTATCTTAGCTCTAAGAATTTACTAGTCTTAAATCACGGGGAAGAGCCGACGTTTGTCACTAGGGCCAGACAGGAGGTCCTGGACATTACGGTGGCATCGAACCAGACGGCTAGGTATGTACTAAACTGGCATGTGTCGGATGAACCATCTTCTTCTGACCACAGACATATTAGGTATGATATCTCTCTAAATCCAGCCATGCTTCGGCCAACCAGGGATCCAAGAAGAACAGACTGGGACTCCTACAGGAGGGACCTGGGAGTTCGGATTGAGGAGGCTGGATTGGAGTATGGTGGGAGGAGAGAGCTAGAAGACTCTGCCGCATTGGTTGGCGAGGCTATAGTAGAATCCTTTACTGATAACTGCCCTCTTAGTGAGGGGAGAAAAGTAGGGGATCCGTCATGGTGGAGCAAGAAGCTAGCCAAACTTCGGAAGACCACCAGGAGACTCTTTAATAGAGCAAAAAAGAACGGGGAGTGGGACCAGTATAGGAAAACACTAACCGAATACAACAGGGCAATTAGAGAAGCACGCAGGAAGTCCTGGAAGGAGTTTTGTCAAGAGATTGACAAAACTCGGGAAGGGGCACGACTGCATAAAGTGCTATCTAAGGACCCAGTTAACCCGGTGGGGATGCTAAGAACCCCACTGGGATATATAACAAAAACTGCAGGGGAAACTGTGGAAGAATTAATCAGAACACATTTCCCTTCCAGTACCCTGAGGAAACTTGGGGGAGCAGACACTGAACCAGTTGCCAAACTCTCCACAAGACGTGGTAAGAGGGAGGACTGGGAAGTGGCAAGGAGGATAGTAACTCCACAAAGGGTAAGATGGGCTATTGGCACATTTAAACCCTACAAATCTCCAGGTCCAGATGGGATCTATCCTGTGCTGCTGCAGCAGGGAATGGATTTGCTGGTACTGGTACTTACTAAATTATACAGGCTAAGCATTGCTTTAGGGCATGTGCCGGCAGCCTGGAAAGCTAGTAAGGTGGTCTTTATACCTAAGCCCACCGGTAACCAATCGGAAGGGAAAGGATACAGACCTATTACACTCATGTCCTTTGTTCTTAAGGGACTTGAAAAACTGGTTGATAGGCATATTAGGGGGGGTGCTTTGGCCATAAAACCACTGCATTGGAACCAGTATGCTTATCAACCGGGGAAATCCTGCAAGGGAGCTCTCCATCAAGTGGTTGGTAGGATTGAGCAAATGATCGCCAAGAAAGGTTGTGCCATAGGTGCCTTCCTCGACATTGAAGGGGCTTTCAATAACCCCTCAGTGGAGACTATGGTAAGTGGTGCAAGACGTCATGGAGTGGATGCAACCACTTGTGGTTGGATAAGTTCCATGTTAACAAACAGAAGCATTTCTGTAGAGGTGGCAAGGGAGGTCAGAAGGGAGGAGACAAGTCTGGGCTGTGCACAGGGGGGGGGTTCTCTCTCCTCTGTTGTGGTGCCTAGTGGTTGACAACCTTATTGAACTCCTGAATGAACAGGGGTACTTCTGTCTAGGATATGCGGACGACATAGTTGTTTTGATCCTGGGCAGATTCCCTGATACAGTCCTTGAGGTAATCAGAAATCCTCTACGACTGATTGAAGAGTGGTGTAAAAAGGAGAACCTTTGGGTAAATCCAAAAAAGACTGCTCTCATTAACTTCACCACACAGCGAAAAGATCTGACGACCAGGATGCCCCGCTTGTTTGGTGAATACCTTGAGTTTGTGGGGGAGGTGAAGTACCTGGGAGTTACTCTGGACAGGAAACTCACCTGGAACCCACATCTTGAGAGGACAGTTAACAAGGCCAAAAGGGCACTGATGACTGTGAGAAGAATGGTGGATAAGAAATGGGGACTGAAGCCATCAATGATGCACTGGATGTATCTGAGGGTGATAAGACCTATGATTACCTATGGAGCTCTGGTGTGGTGGACAAAGGCCAACCAGGCACAGACAAGAGCTAAACTGAGCTCTATCCAGAGATTGGCCTGTCTGTGCACACTGAGAGCGATGTCAACTACACCAGGTGCAGCAATGGAAGTAATGCTTAACCTCCCTCCCCTTGAGCTTGTCCTTAGGGGAGAGGCGAGGCTGGCGGCATGGAGATTGCGCAACTCGAGCAACTGGGCTAACCTCCCAGATGTCTCGGGACATATGAGTATCGAGTGCGTGGTCAAAGAACCCGTCTTGGAAATGGGCAGCGACCACATTACTCGAATGTTTGCACCTGACCAGGTCCACCAAACTATGATGGAATGGTCAGGGACACTAACATCGGGAGCTCAAATCTGGTACACAGATGGCTCCAGGATGGACTTCGGCACTGGAGCGGGGGTGTATTGTAAAAACCCAAGGGTAGAACTAGTTTTTTCCTTGGGGAGGCATACCTCTGTCTTTCAGGCCGCAGTATATGCTATAAATGCCTGTCTGGGAGAGATAGCGAGAAGGGAAACACACGGGACCCGGATTGCTATTTTCTTCGACAGTCAGGCAGCAATTAAGGCACTAAACGGACACGTGGTCACCTCGGCCATAGTCAGGGAGTGCCTAATTAACCTACAAGCTCTGGCAAGGCACAATCAAATCATGATAGGTTGGGTGCCAGGGCATAGGGGAATACTTGGAAATGAAGCCGCAGATGCACTGGCCAGGGAGGGGTCTTCGACTCCCCTGATTGGACCGGAGCCTGCGGTAGGTATTTCCAAATCCATGGTCAAGATGGCAGTGCGAAGGTGGATGGCTGAAAGACACTGTGAGCACTGGATCAGGGCCGAAGGGATGAGACACAGTAAGCTAACCCTTAGGGAACCTTCCTTGGGGCTGCAGAAGAGTCTCATCTATCTGTCTAGGCAGGAATTGAGGATAGCCACAGGTCTACTCACTGTGGACACTGTGGACTAAGGAAACATTTGCATAAAATGGGTATCTACAAAGATGAACCAGTGTGCAGATTATGCGGGCAGGAACTGGAGACTGCCACACACATTATTTACAGATGTGAAGTACTTGCTGAGAGGCGCTTCAACCTCTTTGGTGATGGAACGGCTTTGGTGGATGCTGAAGGTAAAACTCTAGTCAGGAAACTCCTAAACCTGGAAAGAGGGAAGGGGCTATTTGACTAGATCAGGGAGGTAAGTACAATATACCTTAAGGTAGCAGTGCTTCGGGCAATTCAAACCCGCTCCCAAGTTAAAAAAAAAAAAAAACAACCAATACAAAATACGATTTGGAATTCTTAACAGATTACAAAATAAGATTTGTATTTCTTAACAAAATACTATTTGGAATACAAAATACTCTAACATAATTTATTAAAATCTCAGGATTATTTTTACTAATAATAAACTTCTAAAACTATTCAACAGATTTTTGTTTCTAACATCCTTAATTAATTTGACAATAATAATATTTATATAATGATTAGTCTCTTATATATCAGAAGCAATACTTGACTTATCTAACCTTACGTATTTTATCTCTCTAATATGCTCTTTAAACCTCGTTGGAACTTTTTCTCTAATCTGCTCAATGTACATTTGATCACAATCATTACAATTCACTTTGTAAATCCCTGACTTATCTAATCTTTCTATATCATCTGGAGTATCCCCTAATAAATTTTTAAGAATGTTATGATTTTATAAGCATCTTTTAAATTTACATTCTTAAAAATACATTCCAACCCTTAGTAGTTAATTTTATCAAAAGTTAAAATAATAAATTGGCTTTTCTCCTTAATTTCCAAAAGTAAAGTAGTTAAATTGTTTCTAAAATTTTATTCTCTTGCTTCCTAATAATATTTTTAATAATTTTAAGATCATAACCATTAAATTTCGATATGCTCTTAATCCATCCGAATTCAACTTTAAAACGTTTTCTATGTAAAGGTATGTTAGTTAATCTATTTACTAAACTACTAAAAGTTGCAAATTTGTGTTGGTTACAGTGGTTTGAATCTTTCAGAGTGAATCTATCATTAGATGTTGCCTTTCTATAAATGTCAAATTCTATTTCATCCTTATCTTTAATAGAAAAAACATCAATAAACGATAAAATTATTTCATTTTCGATCTCATATGTAAATTTTATATTATAATGTTGATCATTTATGGTCTTTAAAAACTTATATAGGCTATTTGATATTTCTTGATATTAAATACACCAAAAATATCATCCACCTACCTAACCCATTCTTGAGAAAAATAATGTTTCATCTTCAAACCTTGTTCAAACTTACTCATAAAGATTTCTGTTATAAAAGGTGAAAGACTGTTTCCCACAGCTATGCCATCTTTTTGTTCATAAAAATTATTATTAAATTGAAAATATTTATGACTGACAAGTTAATTTCATGTACTGGTCAACTTTTTCTTTTTCAACATCATATTCAACCAAAAAATCTCTTTACAATTCTAAAGTTTGTTTTTTAGGAATACTGTTAAATACTTTGTAGAGTTAGCTAGTATGTATTGTCATGTCTCTGAGAATGGTTACTATGCAACCAAAATGTGCATGACACTAGAACAAAAATATTTGTGGTTAGAGGTTGTGTGTATTAATTATTAATATTAAACCACAGTAAATTATTCCAAATAATCAGTGATAACTTATTATTGTTTGAAATAGAATATTTTAAATAATATTCTTAATTTAACCCGTGATCGGTCCCGCGTTAGGTTGAATCTAACAATTTTAGTATTTATTAAATAAAACCATTATGTTTGAGGTTAGAATTTTGTAATTCTAGTTATTCTCCTAGGTTGTTGATCTGAGTGGACAGAAATACTAAAGTGAAAGTTGGGGTTGCCACAGTCGGTGGGGGAGGGGGTGGTTAACTGCAGAACCGATCGTGTTACTGCTAACGTTAAATTTATTCTAACCCAGAGATCGATCATATCAAGTGTGGCTTCTTTTCAGAAATTGTTTTGACTACAAAGTTTGTAGTAACTAAGAGTTTTTAGTTAGTTTATATTGTTTTTAAGGTTCTATTACTTGGATATTTAATTATGTTTTACTGTAATAGTATTACAATATTATATTTAAAAATAATAATATTAATTGTAGTTTATTTACGACATTATGGAAAATTATTTAAAGATGTTTCCTTGTCTTACTGAAAGTGATAAAGAAAATTTCAGTGATTGAAGGAGGTGATAAGGAGATCAAGAACAATCTTATGCTTCCATTGAACATTTTAGTAGCCACAGATCGGATTTGGAAGAGGACAGTCATAAAGTATATGTAGGAACAGAGGAAAGGATGTATCCAGTCCTTGTTTATTCATGTAACTGTTTACCTTTAACTGTGTTCTGTGGATTCTTGAATTTAGGTATAAATAGTAGTCAAAAACCCTTCGCTCAAACACTGATAACATGATGATTAGAAGAACTTTTATTACTCAACTTGGGAAACAGTAGCTCCTCATGTATTGAGACAAGTACCTTTACCCTAGAAATAGAAGATAAAAAGAAATACTGGAATTGAATTAACTACTCGTCCAGTGAGACCTGCCAATGAGAATGTTTGCTGTAAATACTGTCCTGTAAAAAAAAAATGATTTATCCAGATCCGTTTCAGCGAATGCGACAACAGAGTATACAAGGAGCACACTGCTTCAGTCACAGTGGTTTGTGGTGAATAACAAACTTTACGAATGGACACAGATGAGTAAATATACTAAAAAACTGTTATTATTTGTAACATTGATAGCATATATCAAAAAAATATTCAAGAGTATGTTTAAATATGTAGTGTAGTGTATATGTATTACTAATTTTGTTATAAATCATTTATTTTAGCAAAATCATTAATTATAACATTATATTTCTGATTAGTACTTTTTATTAACCATGTTTAAAACATCCTAAGCTATCTTCGGTGATTTGAATTACTAAAAATTATCGCATAAAACGAAATCAAGAGTAAATGACATATGTTACATTGAACCTAACAAGGTACCAATGGCATGATTTTTTTAGCGAGACTTATGGCAGGTTAAATATTTGTCACTTACATAACTAATTATAGTAAATTAAAATATAAATGGTAATTCTACTACAATTTAGTTCCTTATTACAAACAAAATCACCTAACAACATGTACACAAATTCATCCCCAACAATTAACCTACCCTTAATTCATTGCATATTATATAGACTCTATTTACCGCTAGCGCACATTTGTTGAGTAAGAATAAATTAACTATTTGTTTAACCACTTCAAGATGAGATTTGGCTCATCTTCTAGCCAAATTCCTCGAAAAAACTATCCGAAACCATATAAAATTTAATAATCATTGTAGCATAAAAAATAGCCTAAATCTAATTGACAAAATAAAAAACGTAAATATCCCACACAATTCCACCTTAGTCTCTTTTGATATATCAAATCTATATACAAACATCCCCATTCCAGAAACCATCGACATCCTCAAAAACATGCTAATAGACACAAATACACCACATACACACATTGACGAAATCATCCACCTCACAAGATTAATCACATCTCAAAATTACTTCACCTACAATAACACATTCTACAACCAGAAAGATGGACTACCTATTAAGCTAGCATCTTAGCAGAAATATTCATACACCATATTGAACAAAACCACATTTTACACAACGACAAATACTCAGATAACATAATTTACTGGTACAGATACGTCGACGACATCATAACATTATATAAAGGCAACACATATTTCTAAAACACCTAAATTCCATACACCCTAAACTAACATGCACCATTGAAACAGACCAACAAAACTCCCTCAACTTCTTAGACCTCACAATTAAACGAACAGACAAACAAACACATAAATTCAACATATACCGAAAACCCACCAGCACTAATACGACCATACACAGTTCCTCAAACCACCCACACCAACATAAACTAGCTGCTTACAACACCATGATATATCGCCTGCTTAAAACACCACTAGACAAAGATGAACACTACCAGGAGTTAAACACCATAAAATATATAGCATAAACAAACGGATACAACCCAACAATGATTGACAAATTATACAACCGCCTAAAAATAAACATAATAACCCAAATACAAACACACAAGATAACAATCCCATAAAATACTTATCAATACCATACAGATCATCCAAAATCCACAATCTAACCAACACATTACGAAAATACAACTACAAAATAGCTTACTCCACACACAACACTCTCAACAAACAATTTAAACGCAACAACAAAATCAACGACATTTACAACACCACTGGAGTTTACAAACTAACTTGCAGTTCATGCCCCAGTTTTTACATAGGACAGACCGAGAGGTCATTCTACACACGTTACCAAGAACATATAAAAGCACTAAAAACAATAACTACCAATCAAACTTCGCCGATCATCTCAACTCCACAAAACATGACTACATAGACGTATCATCTAACCTACAAATTCTTCATAAACAACACAGAAATAACCAACGCTACACAACCGAACAATACGAAATATATAGGCACTTCAAACTACACCCTACACACATACTCAATACACAATTACATTACAACTCACACGCACTTTTTGACATCATAACTCCTAATACACACAAAAAACACCCTCACCACCATAATATCCCACCCCCACCCTAACCTATGTAAACGTTGAGATCAGTTACGGTCTGAGTTGACAAAGGGACACATCTCCCGAAACTGCAGTCCTCAACAAGCAAAGTAAGTGCTACTATAGGCAAGTTTAAAAGTGTTTAATAAAATTTTATTCGTGCAAATAGGTTAGAACTTTGGAGGGACTCAACAAAAAAAAATTTAGTATGCCTTTGTAAGTATTGCTGCTTTTGAATGTAGTTTGGCAGTAGCACGATGAATGTTTTACTTTCACACTCATAAAATATTTTACTTCAATAAAACGCTTTAAATATATAAATTTTTTTCAACAAAAATACACACTAAATATAAACACTTTCATTAATAAATATCTACATAAATTTACATGAAATGTGTAAAATTGGCTTTATATAATTTTGAAACATTAAGTAAAACAAAATGTCACATCACAGTCAGCCCAGAATTATCTAGATTCTCTCCTTATTTTTTTGCCGTTTGCAACAGATGTACGGGCGCAAACTACACATTGTTTAGTTACATTTATTTTTTGGCAATTTGTAATAGTGTCTCTGAAAAGGGATGGCCTGTTAGCATAACAAGTGTTGTGGTTGAGCTAGGAAATATAGGCTTGAAAAAAACAAAACAAATTTGGAAACATGGCACAATTTCCAGTAAAAACAATGACCATAAAAATAAACTAAACTATATGGAAGACACTTAAGTATTATGAACTAAAACACGGATAAACGATAACTGTCAATAAGAGGGAATGAACTGAGTACTGTAAATAAGACTGAAAGACAAAATGCATGGACGTCGGAGCAAGAAGTGTGTCATAATATTTCAAACAAATGTCAGCTAATTATGGCTATAAATAGTCTGGGACATAACATAACCCTTCTCTATGTCGTGTTTACTTTATCGATCAGTATCACGTTGTGAAACATGACACCAGATGAAAACAACAATTTGGGTTAATTCAGGATGATAGTTTAAACAACAAATGCATTTTCCAAGCTAACTCGTGTTACTAAGTTAAGTGGTTAAAGCTCTATTCATATTTAAATTCTTATATATAAGTAATGATGAAAAATAAAACATATTTATTTCAGCGATTTATATATTTTTACTGGCAATAAAATTTCAAAATGTTTCTTGTGTGTGATAAATTTGGAAGCATTTATCTGGTATGAATTTGGGGCTAGATACACACTTTTTACAATTTTAATAACTAGGAGTAGGCCGATCCTAATATTTTCGGTTCTAAAACTTTTATTTTGATTCCCGATACTTAAGTCGATTCTCAATTGTTCAAGTTATATATGCCTAAATGATATTCTTCAATAATGAATAGAATAACATCCTAGTTAACATCTCGTTCATATGGTGAAGACTTTTAAACGTTTCATTTCAATAGGCTACACATAATGTTCAACCTTTATTTATAAATAGGAATTTCTAAAAGCATGACAAACATATTGGATAAAAGTAATGATTTATTTAAAATTACAAAAGTGAACTTTACTTTAAAATTACAATATAACTTCAATGATAGCCTTTTCAGTTTGTATAACTGGAGAAATTTGAAAACCTTTTCCATTGTGTTTTGTTTTGACATCTTTGAAGTGATGGCATCTATAAATGGAGAGGGAGATAGTAAAGCCTGCTCGAACAAGAGTGAAACAGCAGAGCGAGAAGAATGGTGACTAACAAACGGACCAGAAATGCTTCTGATCATCTTAGTTGTTACCTCATAAATCATAATAGTAGTAATATTTTCTCAAAATGGCAAAATGCTTTAATCATTTAATTTATTCAAAGTAACTAATATATAAAAAAAACATAGTTGATAATTAATTATTTTTCCAATAAATAACACCTCCCAAGTATTTTAACAGTTAAAAAACAAGAATCAGAATCGGCCTTTTGATCAATGGAGAATCGAGTATCGACGATTACTCGATACCATTAGAAACGACAATTCCTAGAAACGAGAATTGGAATAAACATCATATAATAAAGTAAATAGAATGAAAACACAAAATCACAGCAACTTTGGCCAATAGCAAGTGTCTAATGGGTTTAGAGAATTCACACATGTGTACTAAAGAATTTATAAAGGTTGTATGTTGCCATGATGATGAGCTGCTGACAAATAGCAAGTTGCCAAATATGATCAATCCAGTCTAGGTGAGAGTTTATTTTTTGCCGATACTACCCATCACTCTAATTAATTTCTTTTGAACTTCAGTAGGATATGATATAGAAACTTGTAAATACAAGATATAGCATTATATTCATTTACCAAAAGTTTGACTTACCTGATATTCTCATAATCCATGTGCTAAGGGTTAACACATACACTGCAGATGATGCAGATCCATGTATTAAAACAATGGCACTGTATGCAGATGATACTAAATTACATCCTTTACTTTCTCTCAATTTATTCCTTCAGTGTGAGGTTATCAGTTGCCAGAAAATGAGTGTATACAGTATCCACGTAATGTGCTAGTATAGCTATAAATTATGGTGCATTTCATTTCCTGAAACATTGTGTCGTTTTTTGTATAAAATGAAATTGTGCTAGCCATTTCTGACTCAGATAAGTGGGATCAACCAAAAAATAATTAGGATACGATATTTACCATTACATAACTTAACATTTCCAGCTAGTAAATAAATACGCTCTAATTAGCATCAAAGCCAGAAGATAAGTGAATTGGTGTAGACAAAAGATACAGTGTGTTTCTAAAAACACTACTGATTATTTGTCAACAGATAATCCTCAAAGATGATATACACAATATGTATTACTTATCTTGACAGCCATCATACATAGGAACAAAAACACCTTTGCAGTAGATTTTGAACTCTGTCCTTGAACAGATTGGTTTTTGCCATGTTTAGGGAGCTATTTGTTTACTTGCAACAAAAATTCCTAGAAACCCACTTTCCAGTATGAAATCTATTGTTCACAAACTGAACCAAATTATACCCACCATGAATTTTTACAACAAAATTAGTGTCAAGTTTTGCATCTTGAAGAGCTTGAGTTAAACCCCTGCACCATAGATGAGTATGACTCATGGCTCATCACTGCCTCAGTGAATATTTTAAGATGAATAATAAAAGACCATAATATGAGTAAGGATATTTTCTGTCATACTCATAAACAAATACAGTTATTTGTTTTAGTAATACATTTATAAAATTAACTACCTAAATTAATTATTTTTGTTATCATTTCTACACATTGAATACTAATAGGCCTACTGGTTGTAGGTATGACTGTTGCACATCAAGATTTTGATGGCATTCAAGTTTAACTCTGACCAATCTAATTCATTCCATATGTTTCCGTTTCCAGCAAAATACAGGGTTTTGATTTTTAGAATATTTATCAAATCATTGATGTTCATTTCATGTAAGCCGTTCGTTTAAATGTAAAGCTAATTTAAAACTTAGCTAATCACTTAGAATGTTACATACACATTTATAAATTTGTTAAAACTTACTGAGACATTTTCGTTCATTATATGGCAATCTTCATCAGAGTCCTCTGCTTGGAGATGTCGGGTCAAGCAGTGACGGTTTTAAAGGCAGGTTTTTGATAGTATCAAAGAGTATGTGTGATTTGTATTGTTTTTGTTTGTTTAATATGTTTGTACTTTGTGTTTTTGTGTCTGTAAATTTCATATTGTTCTATGTACTTTGTACATGTACAAAAACACAAAGTACATAGAACAATATGAAATTTACAGACACACAGGAACAAAAAGCACATAGAACAATATGAATTTTACAGACACATAAAACAAGTACAAACATATAAACAAACAAACCCAATACAAATCACACATACTCTTTGATACTATCAAAAACCTGCCTTTAAAACCATTACTGCTTAACCATCTCCAAGCAGAAGACACTGATGAAGATCGTAACATAGGGATCGAAAACATTCTATCTCAGTAAGTTTTAACAAATTTACAAAATTTAAAGTTCAGATCGCCATAAACTATTGTTTAAGTCTTTAGTTAAGATTCACCGAACGAGATGAACTACAAAATTCAAGAATCGTATATATTGTCACAATGTAACCCACCATTTTTTAAAATTATTTATTATTTCTGAATAAGGTAAGGTATATGAAAGTTATTGAAAGCTCATTTTATTCCCCTTATGATGTACAGTTTATGATGCATAGTTTATTTGGTTTGAACAACTTCAAAATTTATTTATAATAAGTTGCCAACTTGCTGTAGGGGTCCAGGGTTTCAATGTGTTGAAAAAATTACTTTTAAATCAAATTTATATAATTATTGTGGCCTGGGGTTACTTTATAGCAGGGATGGCCAACTTCTTAACCCTAAAGAGCCACTTTTAATATTTTCAGGGAATACTAGGGCAGCATAACTAATTTCACACATACATAAGCCAAATGTAAGCAATACATATATCGTATAGTATGCGTTGTATATGAAATAATATGAATAAATAAACGTTAAACAAAATGTTTTCATATACATTTAACATCAAGGTCAATACACAAAGGATCGATATAAGTACAATAATAAATTTGCAGTTATTATTTAATCATGTAGTTTACACTTATCAGAACACAGTATTGGAAAAAACTCTAATTTATTTTTAATTTAAAATCCTCCAAAAGTAATTACCTACTTCACTTTATGACAACCCTGTGGGTGAGCACAATTGTTCAACAGTTCATTAGAATAAATATGAATTCATGTAGTTGCAACCTTTAGTACATCTCAAGGATGGTTTTCTGTGAGCCTGTTGCGGTTAGTTGGTTTTATAAATGTCATTGTTGAAAATGTGCACTCACAAACATATGTGCTTCCAAACATTGGAACTATTTTCCTACCAAACTCATGTAGTTTGGGATATTTTTTCTCAATATACTCCAAAATACAGTACCAATTTCCGACCTTGTTTAAAAAAATTATTTCCTTTTCAAGTCACAGAGCTCTAATTGAATGTTGACATCTTACAGTGAGGTTATTAAATGAATAAGAAAAGATACAACCGCATTTCGTTCAAGTCCAATAACAGTTCATTGAACGGCTCCAAAAGCATATCTAAAATAGGTGTGCAAAAACTGAATCAATGGTTGGGATTTTGCTTTCATGATTATTTTTTTTGCATGATTAAAAATGTACAATTGGCTTTTTTTAAAGCTGGATTGAGAAATTTTAAGTTGGCTTGCAAATTTGTCTAAGTTCCCAATTAACTAAGATATGGTTTGATTAGGAACCTGTAATTTCATGTGGTGACTTATGTCTGTTATAAATGCCAAATTGCACAAAAAATGTGAATTGAGAAGCTTTTCCTGCATTTCCAAGGAGCTAGGTGTTTTGGCATGTATATTAAGGAACTCGGCTACCTCTTTTCTTAAATTGAAGAATCAATGTAAGCAGTTTCCCTTGCTTAACCAGTGCACTTTCGTGAATAATGGTAAATTACTCTGTCTCTAGTTCTAACAAAAAACTAGAGTCCTATGGGTCAACAAACAATTCCTTTAAATATATGCACATATTTCATAACAGTTTTCATAGTATCTTATGTTTTCAGAAATTTTTCGCAAAGGGCTTTCTAGTGTATAATACAATGCAATCCTGGACTCTTGACTCCTGCCTTCTCAGTAACCCAAGTTGGCCTATCTGAGAGCCAACCATAGCTTTGGCGCCATCTGTGACAATAGCCTACAGGTTAATTGTGTCCCCCACATAATCTATGATACCTACATCTTATGACAATACCAACCTATATTTTTATGTTTTACATTTATTAATAAATCAATCATCTAATGTTTTTAAAATTTGTCTGAGGCAGCATAAAACCAGGTTGGTCTGCAACCTGCCCCTCTGGCTACTAATTGGCCATCCCTGCTTTATAGGGAGTGAATTATTACACAAAAAACATTAATAACAATATATTTGAATTCTTATTAATGAAATTATATTTTTAATGAAAAAGCATTATCTGCTAAACAGGAATAAAACCACAAATGTAACAATATTTATTATTTATTTTTAATTAACAATTTTTTTTAACAATATAAAAACTATTCTGTATATAAAAAGTATCTCTTAAATATTAAAGTAACACTATCCTTAATAAAAATACAATGGTAAAGTCCCAATAAAAGGAACTCTTTTGTAATAAAAATATGAACTTAAAGGTAATAATACAAAACTATCCATTTATACTAATTTAATTTATAATAAAGTATCCTAAAGCTTGCGTAATAAACTAAAAGTTTTTGATAATAAAGAATAAGAACATTAAAAGAAGTTCAGTTTATGAAGGGATTTTAATGCGCAAAGCTCTTAAAAACCTAAGTGCATGTATGTAATTCGTAACTTTACAAATTTACCTCACAAATGTTATTTATGTTTACCTCAGGAATCATAATTAATGAATTAATAACTCTTTTTATTTGACTCTTCCAAAACTTCTTGAGATAACTCTGTGAATGCAGCAGACATAACAGAATGTGTTTTAGATATTAGTTTATCCAAGTCCTCTCTTTGCAAACCCTCTGTTGGTATAGATGGAAGAATATGGATTATGTTTGAACCTAAAAATTTTCCACAATGCTATTTTATAAAACTTTATTAAGATTACAGAATATTTATTTTACATACAGTAAAACAATTAAAAAATTCCACAAAACAACAAGAAATAGTTCAAATATTTTAAACTCTTAGATATTAGTTGATTCCATCTTCATTGAACTACTAGTTTTCACCAAAACACTTGTAAATATTTACAAGTATTTTAGTAAACTCTTAGACTTTAAACTAAATGGCCTTTCCAGACTCTTCAAAAGATACATGCTGATTCACTCTTTTTTAATGAATATTTCTAGATAAATTTTCATTTTAATTCTTAGCAAAATTTATTACTAAACAACCCGCATCATAACATTTTATAAACAATTTCCAATTGAAAAAGCCTAAATTTATTAGGTGAAATAAATAAAAACTACACTGTTCATATTTAATTTGATGTCACCCACCTCTACACCAACACTCCTTTTTGAGATTCAATCAACATTAAAAAAAAAAAATACTTACAGACAACAAAACTCAACAATCTCATGTTCTATCAAAGCCCATCAACTAAAAACACATTCTAAACAAAGAAAGATAAGCTGCTCGGATGTGGTTTCTCCAAATGTTAGGAACTTTACAATAGCAGAAATATTTATTTCCCAAATTAAACAAGGTCACATATTACAAAAAACCATGCATCAGATCTACTACATACAGTACTAATATGGTATGTAGAAAATAATGACACTGTACAACAAAAGGAATCCCATGCACAGAAATTTCTTGACTATCTCAATTCTACATGTAAAAACACATAAATTTAACATATGCCATAAATCTAAAATCGTAAATCATTCTTTCAACCATCATTACCAGCACCAACTTGGATTCTTGAACAGTATGATCTGTTACTATGACTATCTAAAATAATTTCAAAAGCATAAAAACAATAGAATGAATTAACCAACAAATAACATAAGCTAACAATCATAAAATTTCCATATTTAATGAATTATGCTACCATTTAATAATGTAAACTCCAAAATCCTTAAAACTAAAAACCTTCTTCTTAACCTTCAATCACACACGCCAACTACTCAGACATAAACACACACGCGGGGTATTTTCCACCCCATTTCTTATCTAAAAAAAAAGTTAATTATCACTAAATTTTCATCTTTATAAAATTGTGTGTGTGAATGTTGTTGTTTATAAAACGTTTTATAGAATTTGTATGGGTGTATCACTTGTAGATTTTTTTTGTAGTACTATTGTCTAAATGCACGAAAATTGACTTTATAAATTGTATCTTTTTTTTCAAATTAAAATTAGACATTTATTCATACATTTTAGTAAGTTGTAATGGCTAGATTCTTTAGAGAACTTTTCAAAAAGTTATAAATACAACAATATGTTTATTTGAAAAAAAATTATGTAAATTCAGATTGAAAATCGTCAAAATTTGCCACACTCAAAATTTAAAATTACTCGTCATAATGAAAAATAATACTTATTACTATGCAATTTACTTCATATTTAGTCAAGTAAACATTAGTAAATAACTTTTTACATTGGAATAAAATATACAAAATATACACATATTTCAAAAATATACACATTTTATTAGGTGAAAAAAAATTAGCTAAATTCATAACTGTGTACAGAAGTATTGGTTTAGAAGTAAACATTAGTTCAGTCCAAATTAAAAAGTCAAAAAAATTTTAAAAAAGTGAAGATATTTGTTTTAATTAATATTTTCAAAATGTATTTTTTATTCAGGTGCACATTCTTCACAGTATATATAGGAATGTTCCCTACAAAGTAATTTGTTGCAGTTGCAGCATGAAGTGGTTGTCTTCCGGTCTTTTTGCCACAGGCAAACTTCGCATTGTCCAGAACTTCCTTTTATTTTATTTTTCTCAATAGTTTCCTCAACACCACTTATGTGTTTTACACCTGCTTTTATATGCAAAGGTAGTTCTGGCATTAAGGCTTTTGATTCAATATGGGGTTTTGAAAGTTCTTGACCCAGAATTTTAATTTTTTTTATGACAAAAAGACAAAATTACAACAAAAAAGATAAATAAATATGTTAAACACCAATAAAAGACTCAAACTAAAAAAAATATACTAATTAAAAAACAATAACTTAAAAATGTACCAACAAAAATTTTTGGACGAGAACACACGCATGGGGTTGAATTCACCCCGCAGTTAAAACAACGATGTAAACACAATGACTGGTACGCCACAACGGGTTGACCATGAGTGACAGTGTGGAGGAAGAAGTGAAAAACAACTACCTAGGAGGGGAGCGAGAACAAAAATTTTTTGTAGTCGCCTCAGAGACAAATATGAATGGTGTGGGGTGCTTTACACCCCGGTGCGTGTGTTTGAAGGTTAAATACCAAGAAAATGCATAAGAATACTTTTCAGGCATATCTAAAACAAATAAATTAACCCATTGCAGATTACTGGCTTAATTTATGCATCATTGATATTTGATGCAGACAGTATAATATCGAGACATATGTATCATTGATAGTCGAATGTTTAGTCTGCTTGACCCTTGTTAATGTGTTGACATCTCTGAGCTTCAGATAAGCATGTGAAACAGAATTCTCATAAGTTGGCAATTGTTTCAGCCTCTCAAAATTGTCATGATAAGGAAAAGTATTTATTTCTGTCTTTATAATGACAGGACAAATAAAGTAGAATTTTTATTGCCATCCTAATGGTTTGTTATAACCAACTTATCACTTGCCATTAAGGTCATCTTTATAGTTCAGTTACATCTTAGTTATGTGTCGCAATTTGGATGGCATCATATTCCATAGAGTGCAGTAAACTTAGTGATTTAAGGTGACAAAGATGGTTTAGAATGATTGTGTTTAAGTGGTTTTTCTAAAGTAGTTACAGTAGATATGTTTTTAAAATTATTTTTGTTTTTACAATTGCTAAGTAAACAAATAGCTGCATGAGTATAAGGGGGGCTACAATCAGACCACAAGTAATATTTAATTTTTAATTTATATTTTTTTTACATATTTATTAATGTTTATCTTATTTGTTGATTCCATCTATAAAATCATCTTTAACAAATATAAGTGCTTCTTATAAGCAAGTTTGTAAAATATTTACAAGAGTTTAGTGAAATGTTTATCATTTTAAATATTTTTAAAATATTTTTTTCTGATAATCATTGGAAATAATCGATTAAATTTATTCCTCTATTTTTTAAGTTATTATTAGGTAACAATTACCTAATTTAATAAAAAATTAATGCCAAATATTACCTTTTAATGATGTATAATACTATTATTTATATTAAAAGTTATAAAACTATTAACATTGGTATTCAACACAATTCAGTTGCTGATATCAGACCCCCAGAGTTCAAAATTATTTTTTTTCGCCTGGGGCACTCGAAACGTGAATCATTTAATCTACAATGGATTAAGTAATCAATTTTATAAGAAGTATTGAAAATCAGCCCAACAAATCACTGCCCCCCTCATAATACAAATTTATCAACTCTCCTGTTGTTTCTATCCAACTTCTACATTGGTCAAATGGGAAGACCATCCCAACAATAAGAAAACAATTAGACACTCTACTACTGATAAAAAAGAGCCTTTTGAGTTTCAGCCATTATACCTAATTTTACTCAGTCAAATTTTTTTTAATTCTCCTTTTTGTAGTTCTTTTTTTACTAATATTTTTCAAATGAATTACTTACAAAATCTGTGTATAAATCATTCAGTCTTAGTAATACTTGTAGAAAAGGTTAAGTTTTTTCAGTAGCATTTACTTTCCAAAAAGAAATAGTGTGTAATTTTTCGCTGACTATAAATTACTTTACTACTGTTAAATGACCCAATTAAATTTTCCTTTTACAAAATACTGTAAATATGATTCAAGTAAACTTGATTTCCTTCAAAAATATCCAGATATTGAGATTTCCAATGGCATCAGAAATGTGATAGAAAATCCCAAAAGCAGGAAAAAATTATTTAAAGACACAGGACAAATTTGTTTTCATGGGTTAATGGAATATCATGGAAGATAATATGAAATTTGTCAACACCATATATTTAACAATAATTCAATACCATATAAGATCCACAATCTTTATGATAAAAATGATCTATTGATACTCACATCATTGTATGTTTATTAATCGTGATTAGCTATATCAAAGCTAATCAAAGCTAATCAAAATCATTTTAAAATCATAATACTAAAACTGAACTTTTCAAAACCAGATCTTATTACTTTAAAGGTTGACTTTGTTTAAATAATTACACTAACTGAAAAATAAAGGGCATATTTACCACACCTGTATCAAATCTATGATGTTCTGAATCAAGATAATAGTATCGTGAGACTACTACAGGTTGAATAGGTGTTTGTGAGGCAATGGCTACGTGAAAGGCACCTTTTTTAAAAGGCAGCAGTTCTTTTCCATTATGCCGAGTTCCTTCAGGAAACATACAAAGCTTTACCTAAAAATAAAAAAATAAGTTGTGAAAAAGTATATGTTACAAACTGAACTAATACACTTTAACAATAAAAACACACATTTTATTTTAATTAAAGTGATTATTTTATTTATATAAGAATAATTATTTTTTATAGCAGAAAGAATAACAGTTTAATAAGCATGGTACAAAGAAGGAATGTTTTCTCATTTTTTTTTAATAGAAAGAATAATAATTCAATAACCATAGTACAAACAATTAATGTTTTCTCATTTTTAAAATGTTTAGGAATGCTATTTAAGAAGAATGAACTACATGGAGTTTTAATAATGTTGTTTCTAATTGGAAGAATTAGTTATTCTATTTGAAGAATTCAATCATCACTGATTTGCTATATAGCAAAACTACACAATAATTTTGTTGAGATTTCTATAATTTTTGTTGTTGGAATTTAAAATAGTGTCCTTTAAACACTGTTTTATCCATACCACTTCTTACAATGAGGAATTTTATATAGTGGAGATCCTTGAGCAAAACCGTCTTGGGTACACACTTGACACATTCACTGCTGGAGATCACCAATGACCAGGGGCCTAGTCTTCCTATACTCTCTATTTAAGGTTAAGTAGTTAGTTATACAAACCTTACAACATGTCTGTAATGGTGCTGGTTATTAATTGGTGTGCATGTTATACTGGTTACGAGTGATCGAAGATGTTAGGCAATTTTAACCTTCTTTTTCTCTATTACTATGATTGTAGTGGTTTTTATTGAATCTACATATTGTGTTTAAGTTTAGTTACCAATATTGTCTATGAACATGAACCATGGCAATATTTCATAAACAGTTGAAACATGTTTATACAAAACTGACTGTTCATACAAAATTGATAATCTTTCCAATGTCTTCTTTAAAAAAAAGGCCCCGTGATTTTCAAGAGTTCAGATATAGCTCCTAAGTAGTTTTTTTTTCATGAAATTTTCACAAAAAATAATTTTATAAAAAAATATTGACACTACAAAGCCAAATTCAAAATTTGTTAAAACTTCATTATTTGTTACAGTAATGTATTTTCTAATGTCGCTTTCTTGTAATCATCTTGAATTCACTAATTAAATCATTAGTAATTATTGCTTCAGTAACAGAGTGAATACTTTTGAACTTACTTGCTAACACGTTTTGAAAAAATCATTGACGAAGCTGACACGCTATTGCTGGCAATCACTTAAGGTTGCTGGATGTATGATTTATGAGGGGGGAAAGGGGTTTGATTTAAGCAGGTTTTTTACTACATAATGGAATAAAGTTTTAGATTTGAAATCTATGTGATCGTTTAAGACATGTTGTTTTAGTGTTGTATGATGTTTTGAATACGTATTTAAAATTTTTATGTAGTGCTTAGTATTTTACTATGGTTTAATATGTGGAAAATATTTTAATTAGTATGGATGTTTGGTGTGTGTTGGGTGTTTTGTATATGTGTTGTGTAGCTGGATTTTGCATCTATGTTTTTATGTCATTGATGTGTTCCTAGAATCTTGTGTTGAATGATTTGGTTTGGCAAATGAAAAAGCTGAGGCAGTCTTTACATGGTATTTTGTATATGCCAAATAGATTGTATTTGTCTGTTAGTTGTTGATAGGAATGTATGTGCTGTCTTAAAGTGTTTGTTGTTATGTATGACATTTAGTAATTAAGTTTTCTGAATGTGAAGCAATTTTGAGTGTGAGTGTGTGTATTCTGGTAAGTGATGGATATGCATTTATGGTTTTTCTGTGTATCTTGTCAAAAGGGTTGTTTGATGGTTTTTTTATGTTTAATTTTCTAAACTATTTTATCTATAAGTGTATGTTGGTAGCAGTTTTTTTTAGCAATGTATTTTATTGTATTAGGACTATGACAAAGAACACAACACTATCACATACAATCCTAAAACCAACAAACAGACAAATACAATCTATCCGGTATATACAAAATAACATGTAACAACTGCTTCAGATTATCCATTGCCTAAGCCGGTAGACCATTTAACACAACATTCAAAGAATACATTGACAACATGAAAAACCCATACTAATTTAAATATTCTCCACATATTAAACTATAGTAAAAAACTAAATAGAAAAATTTGAAATATTAAAAAATCACACAACATATCTTAAACGACCATACACATTTTGAATCTAACACCTTATTATATTATATAGTAAACAACCTGCTTAAACCAAACACCCTCAACACTCATAAAACATATGTCCAACAACCTTGACCAATCGCCGGCAGTAACGGGTCAGCTTCGTCAATAAAATAATTATTTTGGAACCCGTTAAACGGTAAGTTCAAAATTATTCACTCAGTTATGCAATAATTATGTACAAGTTTCTAATGTTTATAAGCCATATTGAGTCTATATAGGCAATTTTGGTTATATTTAATGAAATAAATAGCAATTGCTAAATGTAGCAATTGCCAAATCCATAATATTCCATATTATATAGCAATATACACACTAAATTTTTTTTACAAATCTATTTACAGAAACTTACAGAAATTTATAGATTTATTAATTATTATCTTGTAGACTGAAGTTTTTTATAGATATTGTATAAAGCTACTTATATGTTATACGGTAACCACTAATATAGGTACGTAGTAATGTTGTATAAAATTACAACTAAATTTATCCTGGCTGGATACTTCATAGGTATATTTTAATATAAGTATATAGTAATGTTGTATAAAATTACAATCAAATCTATCCCAACTGGATGTCTAATATTCATGTCTAGGCGTAGTGCAGTGCCCTGTTGCTACTGCGCACCAGAAAACATTGTCTCAACTAAAATGTTAATAAATAAAGCTAACATAACCTAACTTTGCCATGTTTTCTGCATGTTAACTTGCGTGTTGGTTCAAGTTCATTTATTTGAATTTATTTATCTATGACGTATCCAGTCAGGATATATTTGGTTGTAATTTTATACAACATTACTACGTACCTATATTAGTGGACTCTATATATTGCGTAAGTACCTGTATAAATTTATTTGTTATTAGTTCTAAGGTTTTTATCAACTCAATTTATGGATAAACTAGCATTACCCATAACAGCGTTTTGGGACACGTTTTTTGAGCCCAAAATCCTAATTTTTGCAATTAGAAAAGCAAATCAAACATATAAATAATTATATTTCATTTAGTGAGGATATATTTCGTTGTAATTTTATACAACATTACTACGTACCTATATTAGTGGCCTCCATATAATACGTAAGTACCAGTATAAATTTATTTATTATTAGTTCTAAGGTTATTATCAACTCAATTTAAGGATAAACTAGCGTTACCCGGATCATGTTTTTGCCCCCGAAATCCTAATTTTTGCAATAAGAAAAGCAAATCAAACATAAATAATTTTATTTCATTTACCGCAATGCTAGAAGATAGACAATGTTTTTCTTCATTTTATTAGACGTATAAACAAACAAATTTTAGGTGCCCCAACATGTAAGCATGTAACATATAATTGTCCGTGGTAAAAGCACGAATGCCCGAAATTCAATCCAGCAATGGTTAATGATTGTCCTTGTGTCTTTTTTATGGTTACTTTGCAAGACGCAAAGGAAATTGTAGTCAGTTTGAAATCAGTAGGTAGGAGCTGGTTCCGTTGCACAGCTCTGGTCGACTCAAATTTTGCAAGAATATTAATGGTGATCCTACGTTTAATATCAATAAGTGTGATATCAATAAATGTACATATAATTTAGCAATTTTAAACACTTGAATTTTGTAGTCCGTCAAGTTTGGTGAATCTTAATGAATCCTTTAAAGGATTAATTTTAAACAGTTTAAAATAAATAATGAAGTATTTTTATTTTTACATAATGTTTATAATTTGTTTAATTAATTTAAGTAATTCTAGTATTGATATATATTTTAACATTAGGCTTATGGAAAGCGGTATACTGAACAATCCTAAGCCTCTAGGGCTGAGCCCTGTGGATGGATCTACACCACACTTCACAAAGACCATCCTGTGAGTATGTTAAGCAAATACTCCAAGTTTCATCAACTTTTGTTTAGCGGTTTAGGTGTCAATAAGATACATACAAACACACATACATCTACACATCGGTTTTTAAACAGTCCTAAGCCTCTGGGGCAGAGCCCTGTTTATGGATCTGCACCAAACTTAACAGAAACTATCCTGGGAATATGTTAAACAATCTCTCCAAATTTCAATACCTTATGTTCAACCGTTTAGGCATTCATAAGACATACACACACACACAATATACATACATTGGTTTATAAACCATCCTAAGCCTCTGGGGCGAAGCCCTGTGAATGGATCTACACCAAACATAACATGAACCATCCTGGGAATATGTTAAACAATCCCTTAAAATTTTATTAACTTCTGTTCAGTGGTTTAGGCATCCATAAGATACATACATACATGAATGCATACATACATACATACATACATACATACATACATGCATACATACATAAATACATATATACATACATACACACATACATACGTCATTTTTTGAACCATCCTAAGCTTCTGGGGCAAAGTCCTGTGGAAGAATCTACACCAAGCATCACACGAACCATCTTAGGTATATGTTAAACAACCCCTCCAAATTTCATCAATTTCTATTCAGCGGTTTAGGCGTTTATAACATACATACATACACATATTCATATACAGATACAAACATTCATTTTTTATAAATAGATTACCTTATTTATAAATAAATTATGAAAGCTAAAATGGATCTATTTTCTTATTTTGAAATTAAAATGAAGTTTATATCATGACTAGTGAGTTTAAAAAAATTTTTAACTGATACAAAATTAAAAAGAAACTTTACATTTCTTTTTCGATAGGTTTAATAATAGCCCTCTTACTATATCAGTGATTGAATTACTTTAGTTTTACTAAACACTTTTAATAAACACAGAAATAACTATTTATTTTACCCTGGAAAGCTAAAACTGTTGAAAATTTACAACAAAGCTAAATTACCAAAATATTTAAGACAGTTTAATTGAATGAAAAATATTTTATTATGTTTGAACATAAGCTTAAGCATTTAATTTCAATTTCACAGAAGGATTTTTTTTTAAATAAACTTTTGAATGTAATTAGTTATTCTGATTTTGGTTTGTTATCAGAAAGAGAGATTAGTGTGTTCCTTTTTTCTTATTTACTTTTTGGAGGTAAATATGGTTTTCGTTCATATAATTTCAGAATTCTGAGGGTCTTCCTTTGCCAGTTTCTATGAGCATATGTATACTAACGAAGAAAAAATAATTGGCATATAAGCAATTTTACTATAATGATATAAGTCTTTTTCTCTTATAACTACAATAGCAATTAAAATTATCGCTATGTTGCAATTATTTTTTTCTAAACTAATCAATAGATTATGTCCAGACTTAATAATTAAGGCAAAAACTGGTATCTACCATTTTTGTTTTATTTTAGTAATTAATTTTTAATTAGAATATAACATGTAGAAACTATATACATAAAACCAGTTATATATTATAGCAAACACACATGCAAAGATCCGCCCACCCCTCACATACACACCCTAGCCCTAAACTCTGTGTTTGTTGATGATAAGTTATTGTTAATCACTTAAACAATAGTTTATGACTATCCGAACTTTAAATTTAGTAAATTTGTTAAAACTTACTGAGACAGAATGTTTTAGATCGCTATGTACCGATCTTCATCAGTGTCTTCTGCTTGGAGATGTTGGGTCAAGCAGTGACGGTTTTAAAGGTAGGTTTTCGATAATATCAAATAGTATGTGTGATTTGTATTGTGTTTGTTTGTTTAATTTATTGGTCAGTAAATTCATTTTATGTCATTTATAATGTCTCAGCTGAAACTATGATTTTACAACATACATTCTTGAGATAACATTTTTACCTTATATAAACTTACATTCTTACTATTAATGATGATGATGGTGTGGGTGAAGATGACTTTTACAGTGGCAAAAATATTCAGAATGGCCATACAATATAACCTGTTTAACTTACCTTCCACATAATCCAATGTTATACTGAGTAAGATCTGCCAGTGGAACTTGTCACACTAACCACAACATTCCTGGACTTTATTGAACAACTAATTTACCAGCTAGCGCAAAATTTTATTTATTTACTGGCCAATGATAAGAAAAATAGCAACCATGATGAAAGGATGACAAGTCACACAGAATAAAATTCCCAAGTTAAACATTATATCTGGGTTAAATAGGTTATTTAGTTGCATATGACACTGTTGAATACAGTTAAAAAATACAACACTGCAGCTTTAGCTACAAGCAAAAAAACCTGTAATATTGAAATGTTAAAAATATACAATTCCATTTTTATGTGCAATACAATTTAGGATGTTCCATTAACCTGAAAAATATTTTGATATGTAATAATCTTTACAATCAGTGAAAGTTTCCTGTTCCTTCTACTTCATGTCAGAAAAAAACCTTTTTTAAAAATAATTTCTGAAGGTCAATTTTGCTGTAACAAAAATTCGTTTAGCAAAATGTATCCTCTTGTTTCTTACTGAACAAGTTGTCTGTAGACTGTTTCTTGCTATGGCAAATAGTTTTTCTGTTATGAATCATTTTTGAAGACAATAATTAACATTATTTTACTAATAAAGATTACAAGTAATCAATTAGAAATAATAAATTAGCGCAGCACAATTCAGTTCCCACCTCTGGATTCGGAATAAATCCAAATCCACTGGATCGCTCGGTACGGATCATTTAATCCTTAATGGGTAAAACATTTTTTCTATAAAATTGTCTATTTGTTTCTTTAATCCAAATAAATTATATGAAGATTTAAAAAATAATATATATTTATTGAAACATAACTTTACAAAATGGATTACCATAGTAATCTGCACGACCAATTTTGTGACTAATTTACATCTGATTACTTCAGTCTTACCACTTTGTATATTCAGTTCCTTGTTTCATCAAGAAAAGTAGAGATTTTCCATATACAAATTAAATTTTCATTCATTTTGTCTATATTTCTGCCAAGGTAAGATTTGTATTAATATGGATTGGCCTTTTCCCTAATTTCAATTTAACTTCATTTTAAATTTCAATAAATAAAGTATATGATTTGCCTTACAAATAACAATTTTAAGTTAGCATAAATTTTTTAGACAAGGGTTTAAAAACATTAACTACAAAACAGACAAAATGTCATTATTTACATGGAACTTTTTTTAAATATTTTCTAATATCAATTTATTATTTATATTTAAAAAAAAAAAAGACTCTATATTCCTCTTAAATTTAAAACACAAAGGATAATTTTTTTTGTAGATTGTGACTTTATTAGTTTATGTAATCATTTTATATAGTAGGTATCACTACTTATAAAATCTATAATACTAACTTGTTTTTTAGATATTATTTGGCCCGTGTTATTAATCGTAGATTGTGCACGCTCTACATTGAGCCTGTCAATAAATATTGTTCCCCAAAGCCAAGCAGCTAAACCAAATGGCCACAAGTAAAAAATTTCCTTTTTTGAAATTACAGTACATCTTTCAAGAACAGGCATTACTTCTGCAAGAACTGTAACAGAATTGAGTTCATGAATATAACATTTTACAAAATAAATACAGTCATTTTATATCATGAAACTCAGATGATCGGTTTTCAGATATTTATTTTTTATAGTAAATGAATAAATATATTTTGAAAAACCCCTATGTTTCAACTTTTGTCATATGATATATTTTATAACCAATGAACACTGCAGTAGTAGCCTGGTATCTAGGCACCTCTAATCCTATGTCAATTTAATAAACTAGTAAATAATTAATCACTTAAACAATAGTTAATGACTATCCAAACTTTGAATTTAGTAAATTTGTTAAAACTTACTGAGACAGAACGTTTTTGATCGCTATGTGCTCTTCTTCATCAGTGTCTTCTGCTTGGAGATGTTGGGTCAAGTGGTGACAGTTTTAAAGGTAGGTTTTCGATAGTATCGAAGTATATGTGTGATTTGTATTGTGTTTGTTCGTTTATTATGTTTGTACTTTGTATTTTTGTGTCTGTAAATTTCATATTGTTCTAGTGTGTTGAGATGTGGTCCTTTTTTTGTTGATGTGTAGGATTTCTAGGTTATGGTAAATGTCTGTGTATTTGTGTCCTGTATCTTTTATGTGGTTATAAAATGTTGAGTTTGTGTTCTGTTTTTGTTCTTCAACTATTTGTTTAAAGCTGCGACCTGTTTGTCCAATGTAGAATTTGTTACATTCATCGCAGTTCAGCTTGTATACACCTGGTGCTTGTAGTTTATCCTTGTTATTGGTGTTGTGTTGTATTTTGTATTGTAGCTTGTTATTAGTTTTGTATCCTATTTTGTAACCTATTTTTTGAAATTTGCGGGCTATTTTGTTTGTTGTTTTGTTTATGAATGGTAATGTGATGTATCTGTTTTCTGTGTCTGTAGTGTTAATTTAGTGTTTTTTTGTATTTTGTACCATAGTTTGTCTATTATTGTGGTGTTGTATCCATTTGTGTGTGCTAAATATTTAATTGTGTCTAGTTCTTTGTTTATGTTTTCTGTGGTCATTGGGACTTCATTAAGTCTATGGAGCATGGATCTGAAAGCAGCGTGTTTGTGTTGGATAGGATGGTTTAAGGTGTTGTGGATAAGTGTGTCTGTCGTTATGCGTTTCCTGTAAATGTTGAAACTGTGTTTTTGTGTGTGGCCTTTTGTTATGGTTAGGTCGAGGAAGTTTAGGGATCGGTTGGTTTCAATTTCTGAAGTGAAGTGGAGTTTTGGGTGTATTTTATTAGTGTAGGTGAGGAGTTTTTCGCATTGACGGGAGTTGCCTCTGTATAGTGTTATGATATCATCGACGTATCTGTGCCAGTAAATAATTGTGTGTTCGTGTGTATTGTTTGTGAGTATTTTGGTGTTTTCTATGTGTTGTAGAAAAATTTTGCTTAGACACTACTGATAGGACTTCCCATGGGTAGGTCATCTGGTTGTGAATAGAAGTTTGAGTTGTGGGTGAAATAGTTTTGTTCAGTGATGATTTGGAGGATGTTTATGATTTCAGTAACATGGGTTTTAGGTATGTTGTTCTGTATTAATTGGGTTTCTAGGATGTTGAGCGTTTCGGGTATGGTTATGTTGGTGTACATATTTGTTATGCCGAGTGATAGTAGTGTTGAATTGTGTGGTATGTTTATGTCTTTTATTTTATTTATGAGATTTGTTCTGTTTTTTATGTGTGTTTCTGTGTTTAAGTTTATGGATTGTCTTATTATTTTGTCCATGTGTTTTGCTAATTTATGTGCAGGGGCATTCTGGTAGTTAATGATGGCTCGGATGGGGACGTTGGGTTTGTGAATTTGGAAAGAGCGCTAAGGGTGGGTGCTTTAGGGTGGATTTGTTTTAGGTGGGATTTTTTGTTTTTGTTGATAATGTATTTAGATGTATTAATTAGTTTAGTATAGTAGTATAGTATCAAGAATAGTAAATAATGTATTTCTAGCTTTCTATACTTTTCTAGAGTAACATTGAAAATAATATATAATAATCATATTGTGAGAAATCTATTGCACTAATTTCATAAAATGTCTATTCTAGCTCCCACTAGCAGACAGAGAGCCCGGCAAATGATAGTTGGGCCAGAACTTAATGTAGGCTGATCTTGAATACACAGTGCTAGTACACAGTAATGAACACTAAATTGAAGCCTAAATTACAGTTAATATGAACTTGTACTACAAATGGATAATAATTGTTGATCAAATTTCCTTAATAGTTAACAAACACTATGTTTTTTTTGTTTTTTTTTAATATTTTGGCTGTTAGTAGTCTGTAATCACATGAAATCCATAAGACATATGCACAATAGACATGTTAAGAATTGGATCATAATGGTAAGTTCCAGAATAAGACATTCCTGTTACAAGATCTAAAGATCCTCAAATCATGTTATGCTTACAGAAAAAAGCATTTGAGATAACATAACCAAATATTTGACCAAAGATTAAGCAGTGTATGCTTTGCTCAATGACCATAAACAACCAATTTTCAGTACATAGCCAGGTATACACTCTTATAGCTTGGTTCGATCCAAAATATTTTATAGCAACATCTAATTAGAGTTCTTGAATATATCGAGCAAGAACTTTTTGAAAATCTGTTTAATCATTAGGTTATTTGTCCAAATTTTGAGACAATGCATTTTAGATGCATATCACAGTTTTGAGAAACTAGATCACTCAGCAGTAAAATCTAAAAGTGAATTGTTTTAAGATCTACTGTGAAAACTGTCGAATAATTTGTTAACACATTGAACACGTTTGTCTCTACAGTAGAGCTACTGGAAACCTAAGTAAGATCCATATGGGTTCATAGTTAATTCACACCTTTTATATCAAGACATAAAATCCATTTACATTTGAAATTTAGAAGTGTCTTTAAAAGACCTGGGTGGGCCCTTACATTTCATTAAACAACAACTTTCTTATATTAAGTTAATTTTTTTTAGTTGCCATAAGTCGACCGTTAGCAAAAGAATATCACTAGCCCAACACTCCTAAATTCAGTTTCTTTTTCTTAACTCTTAACATGTAAATTACAGGATATCTCGAAAAAACAGATTTTAAAAAAACATGATATAACATTATATCTCGTATGTATAAGTTTCAACATCTATATCCTAAGGAAGTTAGAAAAGAGTCAACTAGCATCTACACTTCATTTATCATATTCAGCTTATATTTATAGTAATCTGTTACCTAAGTAGCAAGCTGCCTTTATGGATTCCATACTATGACATAGAAATACAAAGCAAATTATAAAAATAGTAATCAATGTTTGGAAATAATAAGTTAGAAATCTTAAAGAAAAACCCGACAAAGAAAGAGTTTCAAAAGTCAAAAAAGAGAGCATAACAAATGTAATGTCAGCTTAGCCTTGTAAAGCTGTCTTAGGAGGCGCTGGCAACATAAGGGTGTAGTATTATTTTCTTAAGTTAAGGGTAAGAGAAGGTTTGACATCTGGAGGAGTCCAAGAACTCATAAAAGTAGGGTATAACGCCTAAGAAAAATTCAAACATCAAAAACAGTTGCAGAATGTTTCACTTGTACAAACATTTAAAAGTAAACTCTAGTTGACTGAAATACCATAAGGGGGATAAAATGCTTGTTATTCAAAAGCTACTGAGGAAAAGGGGACTACGTTTTAGAGCTTTAAAGGAGTATGGACATGATTTGGGAGGGCTTGTAAATAATAAATACACAAAAACCTCTTAACCACAAACTTTCTTTAATTTACCCTAATGTACATTTCAGTTACAAAGTAACCATCCTCAGAGGGATATCATACAAAGACTGTACGATAACATACACAGTCTTTGTATGTTATCCCTCTGAGGATGGTTACTTTGTAACTGAAATGTACATTAGGGTAAATTAAAGAAAGTTTGTGGTTAAGAGGTTTTTGTGTATTTATTATTAAATTCAACCACAGTATATTCCTAATAAATAGTAGGGCTTGTAAAGATTCAAGTTCCAAGGGGGGGGGGTTATATAAGAGAGTTTTTATCTATGAAAAGTAGTTAAAGGAGATCATAAATAAATTAAGGAGAATAGTATGAGTTATTGTAATAGTTAATAAAAAAGTGCTACTAGAGATTAATTAAAGTTTATTAAAGAGATAATTTTTATTACAAATATCAGTATGCAGAAGTGATAGGGAAACACGAGCTAGGTTATTTAAGTTAAATCCCAAAGGTAACGGTAGAATCCAAGGAAACTCCAAAACACATAAACACATATTATATTTTCAGCCAAAGAGCAAGATTTAATAACTTGGTCAATTACTTGTGAGACTTGTGAAGTTTAGGAGAAATTCACATTGAATTTTAATAAGTTCTATTAACAGAGCAAATGACCTCAAGAGTATGCCATTTATTTAGGAAAATTTTGTATTAGTTGACAAATTTAAGATTGTTATTGAATCATCATAAATGTTTGTAAGTTCTAACTTACGTAACAAGTTAGAATTAATAAGACTTTATTAAATTTAATGAGCTTGCTTCAATTATTTAGTAACCTAAAAGTGATGTAATCAATGGTTAAGTGATCTAATAGTTTACATGTACTTGAAGTGTCCTAGAACTAAATTACAAATTTACAGAATCTATTAATTATTATTTACAAGATTTTGAGTCAGTTAATAATCAATACCATTTTAAGCTTTGTATTGTACTTTCTAGGCTTAAATTTGCACAAATTTATATAAATTATTGTGGAACTTCTCATTTAAATTCTAGTGCAAATATTAAGAGAAATAATTTATTTAAATTGTGTTTAATTAATTGACAGTGCACAAGTGTGGTTGTAGTTTTTATAATGTCTTTAAAAATAATATAAAATAGATTAAAATTTTATAGTACATACGCTTTGATATGAATACTCAGAACCATTAGACATTGGTATCATCTCAGCTTGCTATCACTTAGTTTTTTTATTTGGGGGGTCCCATTATCTGTAAATTTAGACATCTGTTACAATGTTGTTACGATTACAGATGTTGCAAATTCCCATGAAGCACTTGGTTATGAGCAGATATCTGAATACTATTGGAAAAAAAGGTGTTACGTTAGAACTGCGGATCACCAGTGCCCTCCGAATTCCAGATCAGCACAAAACAATACAAAAATTAACTCTATAAAAATTAATCTTTATAACCAATTGGACTGGCCTCTCTATTGGCCAGACATTGATACTACTATGAGCTATGGATTTTACTAAAGAAATATGTTCCAAATATTTCCTGGCAGGAATGAAAAACTGAAGATAACAGAAGGAAAATTCCAAAATGAAGATAATTTTTCCTGCTAAAGCATTGCCTTTTATAGAACTTGAAACACTGGAATTTTTGGTATTGAGCTGTACATTTAAATCACCTTGTGAATTTCTACAATATTTATTTTCAGCCAGAATTACTGAGCATCCAATTACCTGGAAGTATTGAAGAAGAAAAGGTGTATTATACTGTTTAGGGTTTTGATGTTCAATGATGGATCAACTTACAGATATAATCAGGGAAATGGTTCTGTGGCATCAGTTCATGATTTGTTTAGTTAAATTATAAAATTTCAAATCAGTCATATTATTGGGTAGTGATTACAGTGACAAAACTCTGAACTGGCTGCAAATTTCAAATTTTCATGGCACAAATGTGAGGGAAAATATCAACTAAAATTTGTGTCCATTACTGATGCTCGTAACAGTTATCTCGTTTATGACCACAATAAAGACTAAATTTAATACAAAGTATGGATTTTATATTTTAAGGTCTGAATGTAATTAGACTGGTTTTGTAATGCATGTACCCTTCACCCTAGACTGAGACTGATCATGCCTTTTATTAACAAACCTATAAACAGCAATGCCATTTTCATTGCATATAGGCCTATGTATATTTTCTGTCATATTATTTAGCTTCTATATTCATTTTTATTCTTGTATTAACTGATTTTAGGACTGACAACAATGTGAAAAGTTTGATTCTAAAGAAGTAGTTTTCTGAGTAATTTGATCCTATGTCTGACAGACTCATTTCCAGTCTTACATCCCTTCATCAGTCACATACTGTATTCCAGAAAATTAAATTTGAAAAATATTGATGAAAACACAATAAAGAAACCTCTATGTGGTCACCTTTAAACTTTATATGGTTATCTGAGCCACTATTTACACAATAGTCACTCATTATAGTGAGAAGAGTTGAAAACTTATCAGTAAATATATTTCATTTGTTTGTATTATCTTGGCAAAAAACCACTACTTACTGGTTTATTCAGCAGACACGTATCGGGCTAGGCCAGCGCATTTTTCAATGCTGTTTAATACTGACAAGACTGTTGCTCAGGTGTGTTGTGTGTAGTTCACAGCATTGAAAAATGCGCTGACCTAGCCCGAAACGCATCTGCTGAATAAATTAGTAAGTAGTGGTTCTTTGCCGAGATAATACAAACAAGTGAAATTTTTATAAAAACCTCCAAATGTACAACACAAAAACTGCAAGTGTTAATAGCTATATATTTAATTGTTAGGCTAATAGAATTGTAATAAATCACTTTTGATATTTCAGCCACTGTAATCATAAAAATATATTAAACTTTTAACAAAAATATATTAGATTATAATTATGTTATTTTTAAATTTATTAAATTTGTCAATGAATGTACCAACAATAAAAACTGGAAAATATGTACTTTTTACAAATTCTTACCTAACAAGTCAATGGCACTCTGATGGTTTATCAACACTACACAACCAGAATTTTTAACTATATTTTCTGTACCTCTCAGCTCCCATTTTAAACCAAGAAGTTTTGAGATCTGTCTTGCTCCCCAGGCTGGCAAGCTGTAATAAATAAAAATATTCAATTTGCAACAAAAATTTTACAATTTTTATTGATCATTAATGTATTAAACCTAATAAGCCATATAAAACTCCTAAACCAAATTGATTTTTAAATTATTTATTTATTTATTATTTTTATATTACAAGTTAGAACTCAGCTTGTAAAATTAAAATACAGTAAATAGACACTGGTATATAATTTCTCACAATAATTTTTTTTTAATAAAATAAATTACTTACAACTTTTTTAAAAAATGTTTTAACTTGCCTATAGTAGCACTTACTTTTTTTGTGTTGAGGACGGCCGTTTCGGGAGATGTGTCCCTTTGTCAACTCAGACCGTAACGGCCGTCCTCAACACAAAAAAAGTAAGTGCTACTATAGGCAAGTTGAAACATTTTTTAAAAAAGTTGTAAGTGATTACTAGTAGCTCACGCGAAGATGGAATCAACAAATGAAAATAAATTACCTTAGCAACATGTTGCCCTCATTAGTGGTAAATCTACACGCAGTGTTGTGAGAAATTGTGTATCAGGATGTGTGTTCTTGAAACATTTGTTTATTCAATATCAACTTACAAAGTTTTGTTAATACTTTTAACTTCTTTGAAAATAAAATATAATTACAATAAAACCTCCCATACCCGGATCAATGTGGTGACCGCCTAATCAGGATAACAAAAAATCTGGATATGGGAGGGGCTATCTAATATTGAATACTGTATAATCACAACCATTCTAATTGGAAGTAGATATATGATTGTTTTAAGTAAATAAGTTTCATTTAATAAAAATTATAAATATATTCTAAAAACAATATAGAACTGTATGTACAGTTTATTTACATTCATGTAAGTACCATTCCTTAATACTGTAATGTACATATTAATGTACAATAATTACCAGTTTTGGTAAAAAAAGATGTAATGATGGTTTGCTTGTTTTTTTTAAGAAGTTTTTTGATGAAATATCCCTCCACCTTCGAAAGAGTTGATGACAAACTGCTGTTGCTTCTTCTTGTTGTTGGATGTACTCGACCAGCTGATGAAAAGCCTGGAAAGCTTCGCTATGTGTCATGGTTTGTTTTCTTTTGTCATGTTTGGGAGGCGTTGGCTGTGTGTACACTAAGTCTATAATATCACTTATAGTAAACTCATAAACTTCTTCCTCTTTCATCCATTCATTCACGCCAACACTGTTCACTTACAACCAACGGACACTTTCATCAATGTCCTTACAACCAGAAATGTTTTGGAAAAAATCGAAGATTTTTCAATGTTTCACTAACACAAATTTTCATTTCTAATACATTTTCAATGCCCTTATCATTTGTTTTATGATCCAATCGTTTTTGTCATGATAACATGTGTTATCAGCCTCATTGCATCCCACGCTGTAACAATCCACATGTCTAGCAATCCAACATCTAGCAAGTATACATTTTTTAGGCCCCCAGGTACACTTCTTCCCGCATCCATACCCGCGATTATAACTGTTGGTAACTTATGGCAATATAGATATTTGAGATTTTCCAGGACCTTATGACCCATTGTTTAGCACTAAGATGGCAACAAAAAACACACTTTATGTCTGTCATCAGACTTTTCAATTCGTCTGCTGATATTTACTATAAAATGGCCTTCCTTGGAAAGTTGTTTTTTATTGCGTATTCTTCCAAAGATGGGACAGACTGATCCTTGAAACAATCCCAAAAGATTGCTAAGTTCATCCATGTTTTTTGCCCTATGTACCAAACTGTTTAATTGGCATCATTAAAGTTTTTAAAAGCTTTTCGTTTTTATGATTTTTCAATCACTCCAAGTTTTAATTTATTATTTCCTGTAACTTTGCTCCAGGCCAATGTAGTTACTTTTCTTTTTCTTTTTATACGCTGGAGCCCTGGTTACTTTATTGAATGCTAGAGTGCAGCTGGGAGGCATTTTGAGATTTGTCCCAGTTATAAAGTTGTCACTAATTTCTTCCTTATAAAGGAACTTATGTATACAATGTTTAAAGTCTTTTGTAGTGTTTTCATTTGCTAAGAGCGTTTCTCCATTTATTTCAAGCTTTGTAACTTCATGTTGATTTTTCAATTTCTCACAATGAAATCACTTTCAATTCCCATTTCATTATGAAATTCAAGAGATTTTTCTCTTAATATGAGCCCAGTTACGCCATTCCGTTTAATCTACACTGTGTGAACCACAAAACAAGTTCTTCATTTACTTCATCACTAAGCCGTGTCTTCATCAATTTCCACTATTTTTGCCTTGAATACATAACCTGGTTAAAGTCCAATTTTTCTAATTTTTCATGAGATTTTTATCACTCACTCACCGTACTAGTTCTTACAACCATCTAGCTTGCAATTTTTTTTACATGTCTCCAATAGAAAACACATTTTTTCTGCTTTTTCACCATGCTGTATACTGTAGATGAATTTATTGTGTTGTATATTACAAATTCTAGGTAAAATAACTAACTAAATTACTTAACTACACAAAATCCTATAGAACATATGTAAACTGAAGGATATGACACTGTAACACAACTCAACTGGCTGAGTCAGGAAAAAACAAAGCACCAACTGCTGGCACCAAAGAACTGGCACAAAAGTAAGGTGCCTTGCAGAATAAAGATGGTTACTTTATTTTCATATTACGTCCGGATATGAGAGATTTTACTGTATTTATGTATTAGCCTAAATATCTCAGAATGAAATAAATATTTAAAATACCTTTGTGCTTTTGGTGTTTTATTATTCCTTTAATAAATTCCACCACAGTTGATCAAATCTATTGATTTGGGGTTTAACTATTAAACACTTATTTCGCCAAAAAAGGTTCAACTATTTCCTCTATTAACTTATTAGAGCTATTAAACAGTTTAATTGTTCTTTTCTTTTAGTAAAATGTATAAAATACAAGGCATATTCAGAAAATAAAAGTATACGTTTTAAAGCCATAACATAGTGATAATTTCAATGCTACTACCAGTTTCTTGTCTAATAGTAGCATACTGGCTGATCCAGGCGCGTATCCAGTGACTTGCTTTGGGGGGAGGGGGTTGCGATCGATGCATTATATATATATATATATATATATATATATATATAAATAAATAAATATATATATATATATATACATATATATATATATATTTATATATATATATATATATATATATATATATATATATATATATATATATATATAGTATGTGTGTGTGTGTGTGTGTATGTAAAAACATAGAACAGAAAAAGTTCTTTCTACGTTTGCGTTAGAAATCGGTAACGTGATAAAGATTCGTAGCAAATTAGACTTTTTAATAAATAATTATTCCAGTTTCGATAACACTTATGGCTAGAGAATATTATTAATTTCATAATAAGCTATTATTATAAAAATGGTTTATTAATTAATATAAGTAGTTATTCTAAGTAGTAACAATTCCGGATTCAACTGCGAATATTACGCTTGCAAAATTACGTATTAAAAATCATATGTTCGAGACTAAGCTTCACTAGCGCTATCTGTTTTTAAAATGTTTAGACTTTTACGAGGGTGTGCCGAGGGAACGCTTTACATTTTCAAATTAAAAATTAAAATTGTATTTTTTATTTACAATAAAAGACGAATTAACTTAAGTAAAAGTCTAATTTAATAGAAAGTCCTAATTTAATAATATATTGTCGATTTTTAACCCAAAGTTCTTGAGGGTTGGGGGGGCGATCGCCCCATCCCCCCCTTGGATACGCGCCTGGCTGATCTTAGTCACACTAGAATTGTTGTGATGAGTCAAAGAATGAGCTTGTCTAGTAAAACTGCAGCTGGCTTAACACAATCAGAGATTCTGAAAAGGATGAATTCCACATTTGAAAGTTTAACCATGGACGTAATTTGGCAAGTACAATCCATTGCTGGGTGTGGATGGGAAAATATTTGACTCTGGTTTATCAATTATAAAAATCTCAACAAGTCATAAAGATAAAGACAATGATGCCTCTCTATCATTAATACTGAGTTCATGCAAAAGTGAAAGGGAATTCATAGATTAATATGAAGCAACTCATTCCAAATTGAAAGACAATGATGCCTCTCTATCATTACTACTGAGTTCATGCAAAAGTGAAAAGGAATTCATCGATTAATATGAAGCAACTCATTCCAAATTGAAAGACAATGAGCTTTTTGAGTTTTTTGAGAAATACAGTAAAAAGATTTTGTCTTTATGGATACAAGAAATAAGTCTTGGATTCTGTATAACACTCCAGAAATAAAAACGCAACCAATTCCAATTTTTTTAAATAAATGTTCCAATACCAATGTTTTAAAACCTTTGACAAGCTATCCACAACAAATAGATAAGCGATGCTGACCAAAGAATCTGTCTGGTTGAATTACATTGCTTGCTGCCACACAGCTTAAACTACACAAATTTATCAAATTTAATAGAAAATTTTAATGTAATATTATGGCCAATCCATTTCACAGGCTTGACCTATCTGTAAGGTAAGAGGTAATCCCATATTAACCAAAATGAAACAGGGTGGAAAATGTTTTCTGACAATTACCTAGCAGAAGAGATGTTTAATGCTTGGCTGCACACTAAAAACACACATCTGAAATTTTTGGCATGAAAACTTTTAAAATTTTTCAGTCTACAAAATAAAATATATATTCAATGTTCTAAAGACAAAGGGTCTGCTAGTAATGGATTGCCTTAAACCATGACTGATGCCTCATATCTAAGTGATGTTTTATATTTTCAACTTCTAAAACAACTTTTCAAGATAACATAGCTTGAATATGACTGACAGACTGTTTTAGGTGACTTAAGAAGAATTCTCAACCCAGACAAGATAACTAATTAAGCTACCCTGAACCTAAATAAACCCAATTCTGGAACTCTACATTATTTCTAATATGTTTGTTAAGTAAAATTGCATGTTTATTTATATTTAGGTTATTTAAATATATGAGGTTTATCTCAAAAGTAAGTTATACTACTTGTTTTAATAACGATATTTTTTAAATGTTTAAAAAAGGTATATTTTTAAAAATAAATATAAAAATTAATTTGTATATAATCACCTTATTTTTCAATACATGTTTGGTACCACGATAAAACTATTTTCAATCCATACTGCTGGCATAGGTTTAGCCATCTTTTAACTGGTGGAATAAAATATATATTCAATGTTCTAAAGACAAAGGGTCTGCTAGTAATGGATTGCCTTAAACCATGACTGATGCCTCATATCTAAGTGATGTTTTATATTTTCAACTTCTAAAACAACTTTTCAAGATAACATAGCTTGAATATGACTGACAGACTGTTTTAGGTGACTTAAGAAGAATTCTCAACCCAGACAAGATAACTAATTAAGCTACCCTGAACCTAAATAAACCCAATTCTGGAACTCTACATTATTTCTAATATGTTTGTTAAGTAAAATTGCATGTTTATTTATATTTAGGTTATTTAAATATATGAGGTTTATCTCAAAAGTAAGTTATACTACTTGTTTTAATGACGATATTTTTTAAATGTTTAAAAAAGGTATATTTTTAAAAATAAATATAAAACTTAATTTGTATATAATCACCTTATTTTTCAATACATGTTTGGTACCACGATAAAACTATTTTCAATCCATACTGCTGGCATAGGTTTAGCCATCTTTTAACTGGTTGCTTCAAATCGTTGTTGTTTGTAAAGCGCATACTCTCAAGCAGCAGAATTGGGGTAATGATTTGTTGTAAGATCTGGAAAGTAAAACAGCTGTCCAAAATCATCTCATCAAAACTTCTCAAGTAGAACTTGAGTCAGATGAGCAGTGAGTGTTCATTGTTCGTCAGGTAATGCTGATCCTCCTTCAATGAACAATTTGCGCAAATAACAACCCATTGCTCTTGACAAAACATCTTCACCATAAATCCACAAAACAATATGAATTTCAGTTGCTTTTTAAAATTTTTCCTATCAAAAAATAAATAAAACTATTCTGTTGCAGAAGCAATTGAAGTCGATTAGTGACTGAAGCTTGAATGCTCAATCAATGAATGCACAAGCATAAGAATTTTACTCTGCTGCTGGAAATTTCCTGTGACATTTTCACTATTAAACCGTTTAAATATATATATATATATATATATATATATATATATATATATATATATATATATATATATATATATATATATATATATATATATATATATATATATATAACTTACTTTTGAGTCAACACTCTGGCCAAATTTCTAAAATTGAAATATAGTAACCCAATGTTAAGATAAATAAATAGAGTATCAATATCTCTGCTTTGTATGTTAAATATATAAAATTATTACTTGATAGTTTTCTACACAGGCTAAAACCAAATCTTTTCAATTACATATTTTTTTTAATTTTTAATTATTTAAATTATTATTTTTTAATATACAGTAATTTATAAAGCACAGAAGTAAAAATATATTATAATAGTGAGGACAAAATGAGGAGGTTTTAAAACATTTTATGTGTTATGATTAAAAATCATTCAGGATAGTTATAAAATTACCAGAAATAAAAATGAATCTAATTTATTACCTAGTACAAAAATTTGTTTCAAGTAATATAAACAGCATAGTGTGGCTGACATTTTGCGGCTCATGATGTATAATAAGATGTGAAGTGTTTTCAAAACCTTTATTTAAGATGAATTCTTTTTGATGGTCTCATTTTTCTAGTTGCTACAAAACATGTGTTGAGGTAGCATACCTTCCTATATAAGAGCCTACCTAAATGCGTTACAACAGAGGAAAAACAAGAGTTTCTCCAGTTTAGAGATTTCCCAAAGCTATGTCTTTTTTCAATATAAATCATATTTTAAAAACCTATGCATCACGATGTATTGTAAATTACTAGCTAGAAAAATAAAATAGAGAAATTTTACGTATCAAAGTTTTAAATTTTAGCTACTAATAAAACCTAACATCTGAAAATATAACGCTAATTTATGAATTCACTTAGCTGAAACCACTACTTACAGATATTTCTCACCAGATGTTTTTCACGCATGAGTGCATTGTTCAATGCTGGGAGTCACAGATAAGTCAGTCTTTACATCTAAACTAATATACTGTCCATATAAAAGTGAGAATTAGTAGCTTTCCAAGTTGAAAACAGAATCAAATAAAATTTTGATTATTTTTTATTCAATGGGCTTTTTATTATTAGTTTTTCCTTTAATGTTATACCACTATTTTTCTTGGTCATTATTAGTTTAATTTTCTATAGTAACATCATTCTGAGCAAAGGCTATTATACCAACTATGAGTTTTATTACACTTGTTTGTATTATCTTGGCAAAAAAACCCCTACTTACTGATATTTTTCAGCAGATGCATTTCAACTAGGTCAGTGCATTGTTCAATCCTGTGAGTGAGTCTTGCACAATGCACTGACCTAGTGTGAAATGCGCCTGCTGAAAAATATCAGTAAGCAGTCGTTTTTTGGAAAGTGATACCGAAAGTTTAAGTTATAAATATATTGTTTAATTCTTCCATTTACCTTATTTCTTTATCTCATAATAAATGCAATGTATTCAGATCCATTTTCTTTCAAAGTTTGTTGAATTCAAAAATAACATTCGAATGCTAATGAAACAGTAATTTAAGTTATATAGAGTAAAACCCCGTGTTATGTAATGATTATATTCCAGAGAATTTTACTCGTAAAAACTTACAAAAGTCAAATATGAATATGGTATAGGCTTTAATTAAGTTGTGTATGTCTAATTATTAATTTGTAATCTCTGTATTAATTACGGTACCAAAATACAGGAAAACTATTATACAGACTTTCATAAATTGTATCCATCAATTAAAAAGAATAGGAAATAAAATGTAAAATGCTATACCGTACTCTATTATGAAATTGATGAAATACGTGCAATCCTTGCATTACTGTATTCTCATGTTACTGTACAAATTAAACATGAACACTATGTAAAATATTGAAATCTCACCAATATAATTAAATACATTACTTAACATAAACTATACTAAAACAAAACACTGGTGTAATGTGTTTAGACATTGCTACAAAATGTGTTCTATTTTAAGACATAGTACTGTAATGAATATCTATGCGATTACTGTTCTATAGATCGAATAAATAAATTATTCCTATGCAGTTCATTATTATTAGGAAAATGAATTATTAGAAAATTTTTCAATTGAAGATTTTTTTTTCCAACATTATTTTGAGACTAAAGTGGTAAAAAAATACAGACAGAATCACAAAAAACAGACAAATAAAGAATGAAATCGAAATAAAAATTTTAATTACTGAGAACTAGTATAAGGCGGTTTCTCTTCTTATATTTGTACTTAACAAGCCTTTACGCTGTTTAATTATAAATAAATTCACCTTTGACTGTTGTAAGTTTTTTTTCTTTTCTTCGTAATTTTTTTTATAACAGATACCCGTTCTACTTTTAAAAACCTTGAAATATCAGGATCAATTATTTGAAACATGGCATGGCTTTTTCCAGTTTTAGGAATACTTCAGACATCTCTTTTTCTTTAAATTTTATCTGAAGAACTACAATGATGACTTCTTCAAACTCCATTGACTCATCAGTAATCATCTTGGTTGCTAACACCAGTAGATCATAGAACATAGATCACCAGTTGAAAATGCTTACACTGCATTGGCCATTACCTCTTTTATGTCCTCTGCCTGTACGTCAGATTTAGTGTCTGTGCTAATTTTAAATCATGGTTAGTCAGTTATATTATTAGTTTGTGCTTGTCAAATTTATTTAAAGAAGTTGTACAGTTTTTGTGTTGTACACCTTGAGGTTTTTCTAAAATTACACTTTGGGTATTAACTTGGCAAAAAATATCACTACTTACTGATATTTTTCAGCAGACGTATTCTGCACTAGGCCACCGAATTATTCATGAGTCTTGTCTGTAACTCACTGCATTGAATAATTCGCTGACATAGTGTGAAACGCGTCTGCTGAAAAATATCAGTAAGTAGTGGTTTTTCCCAAGTTAATACTAAAAGCTTAATTAAGGAACTCAATCAAAGATTTTCTTCCGTTACTAGCTATACAGGATTCATTTTTTTCTTCCCTAACTAGAAATTAAATGAATGACCTACAAAGTATTATATTGTTATAATTTGTGTTCTACGTTTTGTCCTTTGCAGTATATTTTGGATTCTGGAATTATGTCTTGACACACAGAAGCCATCAATAAAGCTTTAGCATTTAATCTAAATGAAATTATTAATTTCATCTTTAATATTCCTTTTTAATTTGGTTAAAAGCTCACTGATTTTCACTTTTATATAGAGTAAGAGGTTTTATCGTATAAGTTATGAGATTATCTCCAATAACACTGATAATCCTTAGTTGCTTTACACCCTTTGATATTGATTTTTCGTTCCCACAAGTATAAATTCTTTCTTGAATACTCTTCCAAAACGCCCCGGTTTCATTGACATTAAAAATTTGTTCCAGTAAGGTAACTTTTTTTTTATTGAATTTTCTAAAGCTTCCTTAAATTTAGTATAGTAGCTTCATTATTGGCACTCACTACTCACTACATTCTTTCCAATTATGAAAGTCAATCCTTTTTTAAAACACTCAAACCACTTCAACTAGCAATAAATTGATCTTCAGTGTCACTTGATATTTTCTTTAAATCTTGACAGTAATTTTTCCCTTAGTTTCTATTATAGGTGTACTATGGGGAATCGATTCTAGGTACACTCTTATAATATCTAAATCATTAGCCAATTTTCCATTTCCGAAATATGAGTGCTTCTAACCTTTGTCATATTAATGGCTAAAAACCCCTTTACAGCATTTTAATTCAATCTCGATCTTTTTAAATGTTTACTCATTACAGAAGTCTTTTTTCTCACATTTTGAAAATATGATATGTTTTTACCACATTCTTACATTTTGATAACCTTTATTTTCTTACTCCAAGTCAATGTTTTACACCTTCTGTGCCACACACTAAGTTGTTTTTTGCAATCATCTTAAATTCACTGAATAAATCATAAGTACTGTAATTATTTGAGAAACTACAAGCCAGTAGCGAGTTAGGTTCCTAAATGGAACGATTGTTTCAATATGCGTCAGTAAGTAAGTTAATAGTTTCCATTTAGTTACTCAACTAATAACTTATGACTCATTAAGTATCAATCTTTATTTTAATATTCATTTCAATGTAATACTGTACATAATTAAAACGTAGATATGTATTGGAGTTTAACCGAAACCACATTTTAACTGCTCTTAACACAGTGACTGACTACTGTTTTACAAAAATGAATGTGACTTTAAAGTGAACTCCATAAGTGTGGTTAAGGTTCAGTGTGAAACGAAGGGAGATTTTCCTCAGTTAGATAACATTTTTTATTCCTCTTTTTAAACTGTGTAGTATGTAAAAAAAGATATATTTTTCATTTACTAGACTTGGTGAATTAATTTTTGCATGCCATTTACCCTAAATTTTTGTTTTTATCTCATTTGTTTTACTATAAATCTGATTTTTTTAATTGGAGAAAAGAAACTAGTGTATCAAAACTTTGCAAAACAATGCATTTTAATGGTTCTTTGTATGACAATCACAGAATTTTGTTATCCTAAAATAACATTTGTTTTCTCCGACCTCTTTAATAAATCTTAATCTTAAAGTGGAAAATAAAACAAATTGTCTATCAAAGTTTTAAACTTTTTTTATAAAAAAATATAGGACAAGAAAGATTTTAAAAAAACTTTCAAGACTATCAAACAGACACACAATTTTTTTTCTATCACTTAAGGATAACAATTTACTTAATGTCTGTTAATAACTTTTTAATGTGTTTAAGGTTAATGACAGATCACAGACCAATTCATGCTAATACAAATACACTCTACCTTTGCTAGGATAAAAGGAATTGAACCTAATAAAAACATTTTAAGTATGAAACTGTTTCTTTCAATATACTAATTTACTTCAACCTAATACAATAGAGTTGGAAATAAATATAATTAATTGTTTAACTTACTTTAAATTTCTATAATCTCTCGGCCTGAAAAGCATCAGAGGTATCCATATAGTTGCTGATAAAAGGCTTAAGAAAATAAATATAAGGAACTTTGTGTAGTATCTGAAGACATGGCTTGCAGAGAATAGGAACACAAGAAAAAGGAGGACAGCACCTCCCAACAGTTCTGTAGGAACGCTCATGGCTAGCATTACTGCCTGCAACAACACAAAACCATTTACTATTTCTTAATTCCAATATAATAAGCAAGATTATAACCTCAAAAGTTCAACATAGGTCTGAATATTGAAAACTAAAAGAGTTCAGAGGAAAGTTGGACCAAGTAAAGTTCAAATTAAACAAATAGTTGTCACTATAAGTAATCATTGCATAACTGAGTGAATACTTTATAGCTTACTGACGCGTTTTGAAACTAACGTTTCATTTACGCAGCTAACCGCCTACACTTGAGTTAGCTTTGTAAATGAAACAATTGTTTCGAATCGAGTCAGCATGTAAATTCTAAAGCATTCACTCATTTATGCAATAAATACGTATAGTATAATTAGTGAATTCAGGACGTTTACGACAAGCAATATTAAACAGTTGACAGTTTTCTTTTTTTTTAAGGTTGGCATTATACAGTTTTGTTGGTTTTGTACAGAGCAGAACTGGATAAAGTTAATATTTTAAAGAGGTTGATTGTAAGGTACCATTTAACTTAATTACTATTGCACACTCCTAATTGTACTCTTAATTAATTTTTAATGTGTTGTCTAAAATTACCATAGATTCACAAATTCAAATAGTATTTTCCAAGTTTTTTATAATATAGTCAGTCCACTTTTCCTCTAAACTATACAATTCAAGTTATACAAAGTTTGGTAGAAGTTTAAAGAAACTTTGTCGTTTTGTTAGACTGTTTGAATAATCTTTAACTGTGACTCTTTACAGAGTGAGTTCTGTATTTAAAATGTCAAGAATTTCTGTTTCACTTAAATTATATATAACGTATCCATAACAAGAGGAATTTGCTATGACTCACATTAGTTTTTCCTTATCAGGTACAGAAAATGTGATAGCAGATATAATTTTCTAAGCACCATTGAACCATTACTCAGAAAACTAAATCAGACAGTCAACAAGGGGCGTAGCCAGGGAGGAACAATGTGCTCCCTCCAAAACCAATTAATTTTAGCAGAAAATATTAACCTATAAAAAAGCGCTAGGTTTACAGAATTAAATAGAAGGGCCTGGTTGTAAAACTAACTTCGAAACACGCCAAATTATCATAGTGCTAATAGTAAATTTATTATCTTCAATAAATTTTTCATGCAGGCTAAGTTTATTTTATAAATTAAAATTAAACAACTTGCATGAACTTAAAAATAACTTGCTGAGACAAACCGTATTTTTGCTGCTCTAGCAAAAAAAGAGAGGAAATAATGATTTATTACTCCATGCTCTAGGGTATGATTAATAATTTACTCCATTTACTGGACTTTACCCTCAGAAAATCATAGTTTATTATGTTCCAAGATGATGGGAGGTAGTAAGTACAAGCCAGACATTTTGATGTAATAACTGAGTTGATGTTTACAGCGAATTTATTTGATATTTGTTTCTATTATTTTTTTAATGTAATTTCAGTGCTTTTGTAAAATTTTGTGGCTTTGTTTAACATGTGAACTTGTGCTGTTTAATACAATATAATATATTTTTGGATCCTGGTGAGGGTTCTAGTTTAGAATCAAAACATAGAGCAAAAATTTAAATTAATGAAATATTGTTTTAATTTTTAAGATCCATAATTTTTATCCTAACCAATCAAATTAATCCTCAATATATAGCCTTAATGTTATATAAATACAAAACATTCAATTTAGTCCATGCAAAGCTAGTGATTTCATCTCTAAATTGTGCAGTGTTGACTTGTGGGTAAAGGATATTTTTTCACAATTTAAATTATTAATTATTACAGAACTTCAACCTAATAATTTAATCTATTTAATATTGAAATATTTTAATAATAATTTAATTTAAAAATATTGTAACACATTTTAGATGGTATTACATATTAAAAAAGGAAATTTCAGAAAACGAACGAGAATGTATTCAAAATGTAATAATAATGGTACTAGAAAAAAAAATTGTGATTTGTTAGAAATAAATCAAATCTCTGGTTGGTAGTGGCCTCTGTTGGAATAGTTTGAAACTAAAATTAAAATATGTGCGCGGAAATCGATGCGCGGTAATTAGGACGCTTGCTTGCTAGCGATAATTAACTCTCTTGAAATCAGGATGTAGAAGGCAACGGTCGTCTCCAAGAGCGAGGAAATGTTTTATTTTAAATTTTTAATGTAAAAGTCAAATTTAATTTCTTGTAATCAAAAGGTAGAAGACAACGCACGTCTCCAAGAACGAAGATGGAACGCGGAGTTACTGAAGCCTTTTCAAAATCATGACCGAGCGAATATTGTGAGGATTTGTCCAATAGAGGGATGTGAGGCTACACCTTGTTAAAACAGCTAAGTGAACAAATTCAAACTCGGGTAAACAATTACAAAATTTAAATGCTTAAACAGTTTAGTACAAAATTTATAAACTTTAAATTGTTCAATGCGTATTTAAATGTCATCTATGCATCATTTAGTGCATTTGTTTTCATTTTAAATTGTAAGAATTAATTATGAAAAGAGCAAGCAAGCAAACTCGAAAATAGAGTCATTTCAGCCATTGATTTATTAATATGTAAATTTCCGTATAAATAAGTCAAATGATAAATATTCAAAATCAGTAACTAATGCAGTGTTTCTGTAATATGTACTTGGTTTGTAATTTCTATCTTTTTGGGTTAATAAACTATATTTGATTTGTTTAAATGAAAGATTTAAGAGAGCAATTATTTAACGAGCACACAAATCCCTTGCATCTCAATTTAATAAGACTTTGCAGATCATCTTCTAAATATGTAACTATAAACTGGAATATTTAAAATCAGCTTTAATTCAAAAGAATTAAAGCTACCAAAAATAAAAACAGTTACAATATTGCTGTCAAAAAGCCTATTACAGTCAAGTGAAAATCTACATGCATATCATTTTTTTAAAATTCTTCCGGCTTTTATGCAAAACCTCAGTTAATCATAAGAGGTTTAATAGGCTGACCTAATGACATTTTATAAACAAAGCCTACATTTAAATAAAATGTTTATTTTTTTATTTCAGCCCCAAAATACGTTGATAAACCACATACAGAAGATAATAATAAAAAAAATACGTGAATTCGAATAATCATTAATCCGAAAATGAATATATAAGAATTTTAAACAAATAGGGATGTGTGGGTATACAATTTATGGTAGACTTGTTGTGATTTGATAAAACGGTTTAACATCAGTTATAAGACTATGTAATTATAATTTATAGTTCTACATCAAAGAAATCCTTACATAAACAGATGGAAACAATAGGTGAAGATTCTAATGTTAGAATTTATGTTAAACACGAGATAAAACTACCCGGACATCTGTTGCATGATTGTGAAATCAGAATGAGCATTCAAGAAAATCAGTATGAAGAATAAAGAAAATCAAAATGAATAACAAATTTTCCAGGCCAAAACGTGTAGAAAAATATCATGAAGAATGGATGAAGGCTGTTAAATTAGATACTGCAATAAACTCGATGTGATGTAATTAATGGTCTAGACATGTGTTGTTGTTCATAAAATTAGATTATATAGTAAACTAATATTGAGGTAAAAAATTGATGAAAGTGCGTATTAATACTTTCCAACAAGATACTCTATTGTTCTCGGTTTCCACTCGATTACACTCATCTGTGGGCCCTCACATTTCTTGAAGGCACTTCTAGTTGGCAGATAAATACAGCCAGTGTCACATCATTATATTTACAATATACCCGTCTCACCATGAAGTGTATGTTTGATAATATTACTACATTCCGTCAACACATTTCAAAAAGTGGTATGAAAAGTTTTCTAAAAGACTATAAACTGATGAAACCATCAATAAAATGTGTGAAGTGTCTTGCAATGATGCATCTCAATCGTGGAGCAAAGGACAATATGATTTAAATGTGGGATTCGTAACTGCAGAGCTAAAAAACACGTAAGAGATAATACCATTTTTTGATTACCTGAAGTTACTCCACTTCAGTTACTCACAATTCTGGTAGCGTGGATATTGAAATATCCGTTTTTTATTATTGTTTGTGAGACTGGACTTTCGCGGTCTAGAGTGAGGAAGCTCATAAACGCTTTCAGAGAGATTCCCATGGTTTGGCTTCTGGAGAATTCAACTAAAATAGGTGACGCAGGATAAATTGTTGAAGAGGATAAAGCGCGTGTGGGTAACGTAAGTACAATCGAGGGCGTTTCATTAAAACTCGTTGGGTAGTTGGTGGTGTAGATAGAGACAGTAAAAGTGTTTTATGGAAATTGTTGAAAAAAGGATTCAGCTACGTTACTGCAAATAATAATGGAAAATGTGGAGCCTGGGACGACAGTCGTTACTGATATGTGGAGGGGGTACAACTCTCTGAGTCAAACTGGATATCTACACAAAACGGTCAAACACTTCCTCAATTTTATTTGTCCTGGTGATCGTAATGTGCATACGCAGACAATAGAAAGTCATTGGGCTAAGATAAAACGTGATATGCGTCGAAGAATCGGTCGAATGCCAGTCTCTAAGTTCGAAACATACCTTGTGGAATACGTATGGAGAAATATTGTTTTGACAAAGTCAGAACGGGTTGAAATTTGTTTAAGGCAATCAATTGTTTCTTCCCTCAATGATTGTGTGAAGCGAAAATAGATATAACGTCAGAATAGAATAAACAAAACCATGCCAATTCCGGTCACTTGACGTAAATAATAGATAGGTAGTTTAGATAAGACCAAGATTAAGAAGAAAAATAAGGCAATGCTACCTTTACCAGCTTCGTGTAAATATAAATGGCTAAATATGAGGTGACTCCAAGAATAAGAAGAAATATGACAAGGCTCTCTGGGCCGCTTTGGGTATAATGAGGAAATTGTTCCATACATAGATTACTATTTTAAATCAATAATTTTCCATATTACTTGGAGCGGGTGGAGAAGCATTTTACTTTAAAATGGAATAGCCGTGAAAAACTTCAACAAATTTTATTTAAGTTTTGTTTTAGTTTAATAATTTCATTTTTATATGCAGAAAAATATGGTTATAACAATTTAGTTATTTTTGTTGGTGGTTCGCTCTTTATACGAAGTACAGTATATATGGCCAAAGTGGAACTGCGTTTGCACGATTATCATCTGTAAGCTTCAGCTTATCGAGTCGCTGTGGCCGCTGGTTTGCAAAAGTGCTTTTATTAAAAGAGAAGGGGCCACCAATATTTCCTTCCGAGTGGAAATGTTGAAATTAATTACCAATATGCGACCAAAAGATCGACATTTAATGACTGAGGGTATAGCACAAACTCTACCTGTACATCTATTGTTGTTCTGCCAGTCTGGTTTCCTTAACCCCTAAATCGAGCATTTCTACTGGAGACAAGCTTCTTGTTTATCTTGCTCCTTCTCGATGAAAGAGAAAGAAATGTGCGTAGATCATTAGTGAAATGTGGGAATAGATTTGCGAACTTCATCGGCTCTGAGTATACGTTTCTTCAATTATTTTTAAATGTCTCGAGAGCGATTCAACCTCGTGCAACCTCGGGATTTGAATATTATAATGAACTTGATGAAACTCATTCGAACGAAAGAAGGATTGGCTATATGTTTGAAGCAACAATATTATTAACACAGTTAAACTTACAATACACAGGAAAATAATAAACACTTCAAAGTTTTTAATATTAAAAATAAAATATAATAATTTATCAACTAACGCTGGCACGTAAATTTAGGTATTAAGCATCTATTAGGATATGCAGTGGGTCTTTTACTTAGTATGATCACATGTCTGCGAACTAGCCCAAGATAACGAGCAATATTATCGAATATCTCCTCTAACTCTCGAGTAGGTCCCGATGCCGTGATCTATGACGCCGTAAAATAACACGTGAATAAGATAATGGTTCCACTGGCAACGGAAAATACGCCGCAATTTATCACTTTCCCGTGTGATCCCTGGCTCCACTGGCGTTAGTAGTCAAAACGATTTAACATGCCACAGTTCACATGTATGATATTGTACGATGATACAATTAGCTAACACGATTAGCTACACAAGAGTAAATGGTTGATTCTTCCAATATAAGTACAGTAAACTCCCGATTATCCGTGGACGATTAACCTGTTTGCGGATTATCCGGGGTCTGCCATTTTTTTACAAATATCCAATTTTTACTCCAATCAAATTCATGTGTTTAAATTTCCAAACGGTGAATTACGACGTAAATACATATAAGGCTTAATAGGGGGTAATATGAAGGGAATAGATATGTAAATATGTACGTACTAATTTTTACATTGAAAGGGAAGCATCCCGACGTGGGCCAGCGAAATAAAAGAGACAATGGTAAAATGCTTGGGCGCCCGAAAACCTAATGTGTATCATAAGATTGTAAACAAATGCCAGCTAATCTCGGCTATAAATAGTCTAGGACGTGACATATGCATTATCCTTGTCTGTCATATACATTATCGATCTTTATGGCTTTGTGACACACGTGGCACAAGTAAACACTGTGCGACAAAATGGTTCTCAAGAAACTTAGATCGCTCATTAAAGCTAAATCACAAAAAAAAACAGACGAAAGTGACAGATTTTTTGTTAAAAAGTGAAAGTATTATATGTAAAGGAAATTACATATGTACATACATACTTACTTTTGACATATACTTATGTACGTATTGTAAATAGTTAGACATATAAATGTACATGTTATAATCCGTCATATACATCGACATTTTAAATTATTTTTCGTATTTATTTTGTCCTCTGAAGATTGTTTGTGAATTGCATAACCGGGGTCATTATATGTATAACTTATGGTATAATAATCGATTATCGATCGTTTTGCGTATTCTTTCTTCATAGCGGATTATCCGGGGAATTCGTTATCCGGCGGTGCCGGGCCACCGTATTCCACGGATAATCGGGAGTTTACTGTACTAGGATATCTGAAGGAGTGTTAGATACATTCCATTCAAACTCAGAAATTATTCGGTTAGGTATTTTGAGTTCTATTTCAAATCTAAAATACCATTTTGGTTCTAATTCGTGGAGTTTCTCCTTCCAAAAAATGGTTTCTGTAAACGTTCCCCGGCTTCAACTGTAGCATTTCTGTTTTTATAATTATTGCCACTTTTGTTGTGTAAAATAAAGATAGAGTACTTTTCTACTTCTAACACAAAAACCTCACAATCTAGCTTCATGTTACACAATACAAAATAAACGGACAACATAATAAAAATGTTTCACTCAACTCCATAATATACGAATAAAAAGAAACAATTCACTCAGTCGACAATATGAGACTTCACTACTTATGTATAAAAAGTAGCACAGGACCTTTGTGACTGATCTTTAATTAAGTGGTACAGCTGCGACAGTCCGCTGCTACAGGTATTGTGTTTCCTGGTGAAGCCTAACCTTCATGCTTTTGTAGTGGCGGGCTGGCGGGGGTGCGGATCACCAGTCTGTCTTGGGTCATCGCCATGTCTGCATTCGGCGGCTGTACTAGTAGTAGCCCGCTACAACTTCAGCCGCCGCCTTTCCTCTAGGCAGCCTTCACGACGTTCCGCAAAGCCTATAGTGGAGGCAATGGTCGTGACAAGGTATAGCACAAAAAATTGGATATGTTCCGCTTTCTCACGACACTGAGGTAAAAAATATCTATATATTATATAGTTTTATGAGCTATTTTCATACACTATGGTTACGGCCCGCCGCACGCCGTCAGTGCTTTACGTTACAAATTATCTCCAGAAGAACCACCTCCGTTTACTCTCTGCTTTCCTATTTCGCTAATATGAAAATCACCATTTCTAGCGCGACAGACTCCGGCGAGTGAGTCCAAAGCTAAAGTACGCTGTGTCAAACATCTTAAAATGGGCGTCAGCTAACTCTTATATGACTGAACGAAACTTGAAAGGGAGATACAGTATCTTGGCAATGCACACAATCTGCTTGACTGACGGGACAGTAGAAGCAAACAGGAAAGATTTTATGACTAGCCTCCTGATAACAGAAAACTATGAATGCTCCAGAATTTGTCTGTCATGTATTATTCCTATACATTCTGATGCAGGCATGTACAATTTTCTTATATTATATAAGGGAGCATCATAGTCATCGATGGGGGCCAGTAATGTCATAATAATGATATTAATACAGTAATAGTGATAATAATAATAACATAAACCATTATTATTATCACATAAATACCCCCTAACCACAACACTGTTTTTTTGTTAACCTTATGCACATTTCAGTTCCAAAGCAAAACACCATTCTCAGAGGCAACAAATAAAAAGTTATAATTTTATAAAAAAAGTTATTGTTGTTAGAGGCTGTTTACAGATTATTCTGAAATACTGGACAGTCATTATATAATAACCCTTTAACTCAAGGCAAAAATAATTTTTTAAATAATAATACCAATTTTTAAAAAATTCATTCATTTGCACTTAATCAAAACTGTAGCTGTTACGAAGTCACTAATATTACAACGAACACTGTTTCAACTGTCACAACATAGCCAAACACAGATCTGAGATGAAAAAGGTGCAGTGATTAAGCGGAGTGGAACTAAACCCACCTCTAAACGTATACCAGTAGAGTTAATTTCATTTGTTGGTAATTTTCATTTGTTGCAAGAAAATTTTAACAATTTTAAATTTTTATTTTTTTCAAATTTAACGAACTCTTAAATTTTTTATTTTAATACGAGGGTGCTAAAAAAAATAGTTTAGGGCTTCATAGCATCTGTGGAACAAATCAGTTTCTTCTGTACTGTTTGACGCTATCTCGCCAGGAGTAGATGAGCTTACTTCGGATTGCAGGATGAATTGTTTACAGAAATCTGCCAGCCGAAGAACTCCTGTTGAGGTTGAGCGAGGTTCTTTTTAGGAAATTGGAAGAACAATCTGCATTGTTCCTCCTTCCAGAAGAATGTTATTTGTTTTACTGTAAAAAGGAAGTAAAGGGGAGAAATACCTAGAAATATTTAGAGATGTATCTTTAAAAGAAATCGTTACTTTGATGAATTTAGAGATTAATTTAGGGTTATTAGGTTTGGTTATGTGTATTTAAGGTTCGGACCGATGGTTACGCCATCTCCGATATGGTGTAGCTGGACCTATCGCTACCTGCCGAGCCAGCCCCAATCAGCTAACCGGTAAACAAGACAGCCTCAAAATACAAGGAAATCAATCAGTTTATCATTTCTCCTTTTATCCTCCCTAACTTTCTGTTGAGACTGTTTAATAAAAAAATACAATTCTTCCTCTCAAATACTTGATCTCTCCCGCACTCTAGACACACCCGACAATCCTTAATACGATTACAATTAGTATTAATTGTCAAGATCCTATATTTTCTGCTAACCTTTTAGTTTCAACTTCACTCACGCCTTTGTCTGTCCTGGCGTTTGAAAAACTTATTCTTCCGAATTCGAATAATCTATCTGAATTACGACACCAATTTAAAACTGATTATTTAGTTTGGTTCATACCATACAATCAGTTAAGTAGTTCAAATCTGAAGAAGTTACTGCCAGGTAGTTTTCGCATTGTTGACATCTTAACATCAATACCCATTGAAGGACATCGGAGTCGGTCTTCCTGTGACACTTAAACAGGACGACCTTGATCGCAAATCGTGCATTCAATCCGGAGCATTATAGTTGTTTAATTTCGAAGAACGACGGTTACCATAAGAATTGTAATAACAAATGGAATTTCAAATAGTCGTCATGAGCTCTGAATAGATCTTGGAACGCAGCGATGGGCTGAGAGAAGGGTTTGGTGTAACCCCTTGACTGACAAAATTTTACTGGGCAAAAGTGTTGTGGGTCCCTGCTAGTCTTGGGCACCTGTTATTTGTGGATCCCTGCGAGCCGTGGGCCCCTACTAGTTGTGGGTCCTTGTTATCGTGGGTCCATGCTTGTCGTGGATCTTTGCTAGTTCAAGTTCATCCTGGTCTTGGGTTCATGCTGGTCGTGGGCCCCTAGTAGTCATGGGCCGCTGTTAGTTGTAAGCCCTACTAGTCCGTGGGTCCTTCCTAGTCGTGGGTCTCTGCTGATCGTGGACCCCTAGTAGTCGTGGGCCCCTGATAGTCATGGGCCCCGAATAGTCTTGAGCCCCTGCTAGTCGTGGGTCCTTGCTATATTTGGGTCTCCGCTGGTTTAAGTCGATCCATTCTAGTCGTGGGTCTATACAGATCGTGGGTCCCTGCTAGTCGTAGTGCCCTGATAGTCATGAACCCCTACTAGTCGTTTACTGCTAGTAGTGGATTGTTGCTAGCCATAGATTCCTGATAGCCGTAGAGTGTAGGCCCCAACAAAAAATTGAAGTTAATTCGAAATAAAGACTCGTTTTTAATTTATACAGTTCAAATTGTTATGTAAATAAAAATATTTCCTTCGATGTTCACCTCATAAGTAAATTTTGTAAGTGAATGGTCGATAAGGAAATATATGTATAAACAAATCTGAATATATATCATGAAGAGCCCCATGGAAACGATGGAAGAAGGCTGTGAAATCAAAGTTTGATGTTAACTCAATCCTAATATTATAATAACAGTGGCTATCATAATATTAGTGGTGTGCTCAAACATTTTAACAAAAAAGAAATGCATGTGCAAAAAGAGCGGGGACTCTGAATACGATCTTAGAAACGATGAAATTATACTTTAAAATTGAATTAAGAGTTTCAAATAAACTAGATGCGATGTTATAAAATAGCTCATATCAGTAGCGTGGTAAAGATATACTTGTATGAAAAGTGGGAATAAACACCATGAAGACGACCACAGAAACGACGACACTATGAGATCTTATAAAATAGTTAATGATATCAATAGGTGTGGTCATTATATTATAATAGACAGTGAAGAAATACTTAGATAAAAAGTGTAAAAATAGACCAATAATATTACAGAAAACGCCGATAAAAATGTTAAATGAAAGTCCGGATAGTGAATGGAATGCACACGGTACTGCTATCCAAAAAAATCTTTTGACGTAGATGACAAGTTCCTCTTCAGGGCCATAAAATTTAATTGACAAATGGTGATTAAACATTTGAAAGCTTTTAATATAAAGGCAATTCTTGACCAAATACTACTAAACTCAGATTTCATTTTCATATAGTCTCTATTACCCAAATACAAATTGTAACAATAAACAGGTGATTTGGAGTTTCTCAAACCATAAATACTGGTTAAAATTTACAAAATGCTAAACATTACCTGAATGTAGCACAATGGACATACGCACGCTCACACAAACACACTCACTGTAATACTATATATTACAATTTAGCTACAAACCATCCAGCTAGGAAGGATAGATTTGGTTATAAAAAAATAACAGGACTAACGGCAAAACTGAGATCGATAGATGGTGCAAAACGCACAATAGGAGACGCACTTCACAGACTAGTTAATCTTCACAGTTCGACTTTTGTAAACACGATGTGTATTCTCATACTTTCTATTATAAGGAAAATCTTTTTATTTCAAAACTTATTTATTGTGTTGTCTCTTTTACGTTCAGAAAGTTTGCGTTATAGTTTTATTTAAATCTACCCTGACCAGATATTTTGTACTTATATTTTAATTAAGCCTAATCCTCAATAGTAACGTAGTCTAACTGTGCAGTTATACGTAAAGAATTACATCGTAAAGGGTTATATTTGTAATGTGCCATTGTGTTTACAACAAGATAAATTATGTACATTTTAACTAGGATTTGTGGTGTCAGAATCTTTAAATCATTGACTTGCGTTTATAATGTAGCCTACAAGTGAACAAAATTTGTAAAAAGTAAAAAATCAAAGTGAATAAGATTTAGTACTAATAACAATTTTACCACCAAATCTAAAACTCCGTAGTTTTGTTAAAGAAGCAAATTATAGAATTTTCATAGATCACTTTTTAAAATTTTAAATCCATTGACAGTTTTTAATTTCGTACACTTATAATTTCCGCATGCATTGAATATTTCATTCAGTAATGAATTTACACTAGCTGTATGATTTATTACTTTGTTTTCTCGGTTAAATTTATTAAACTTCGCACATAATTCGTCGGCTTATATCTTATCAAAGTAATACTTGAGCAGAGATAATACGAGCGTGGTGCCGTGCCTCTTCGGTTACGGTATTGCAAACCACACAGTTTCTAGGACACAGAGTTTCAGTAGCCTATATTCTTAGTAAAGGATATTACTAACTTTATAGCTCAATATAAAATATCGCAATACGAAAAAACTCTAAACTTTAAATTTGTAGCATCTACTAAATTTGTCTACTTTGTGTACTAATATTCATATCACTGTAGGCTATATATATATATATATATATTATATATATATATTCAGGAGATATATACTCAGGAAATAATTATTTTCCTAAAGATGCTGGTACTATTTTATCGGCGAAAAGCTTTGAATAAATATATTCATTAAAAGTATTCTTGTTTTTGAAATATTTTATTTTATTAATTATATATATATATTACAGACCTAAAGATCTCTAAATAGATTAGTCTGTAATACAAAAAATGTACTACTAATTGAAATCTAATTCAATTTGAAGTAAAATTGCTAATTTCAATGATTCCATTATTTCAAACTGCGTGTAATGGTTCCTATGTAATCATAACAGTTACGAGTTAAAATAAAAAATTACTCTTTAAAAACGACAAATGGTTTTTCTTTATATTGATCTATTATGATACACTAAAGACGTACGAGCGATACCTACGTTATATCGGGCTTATTGTAACTCTTGTTATTTGACCATTGTTAAAATGTTCTGGTAATATAAATGTTCTAGTTATTACACTTTTCTCGTTTACACTCTTTGTAACTGGAAGATAATTTTAACCTAGCACTATAAGCAGACATTTAGTGTGCTATAAAGTTATTGTTTTGTATCATCTGTTTACAAAATGTCAACATGCGTGAAAAAACTAACAAAATTTATTTTAAAATTTAGCTTAAATTTAAGTTTTAGTGACTACGTATTCAAGATTTTGTTAACCCTAAATTTATTGTTGCACTGGGAGTTTTAAATCTGCAAACCTTATTTTTATTTTTTTTATTATTTTTTTTTTTTTTGACAACTTGTTATGAATAATTATTGAAAATTAGAAAATTTCAATAGAAGAATAATTTTGCATAGTCATTTGGGAGCTTTGAAATCTAATAAACATGAAAAATCTTATCGTAACCTAGTTGGCTACTGTCATTACACACAATAGAAATATTAAGACATAATAAAACTATTTGAAAATGTTCGCCTTGTAATTTAAAAACTACTTTTATCAATATACTATGGTATATTTAAATTAAGAATTTAATTAATAGTGAAAACATATGGTAGTTGACGTTTTCCATACGATAATAAATTATTAAAAACGTATTTTCAAAACAACCTATTTTCAACGTATTTTCAATATATCCAAATCCATTACTGGAAAAGGATTTGTCAAAAATACATCTATTTTATTCCACAGATGCAATCAACCACTTTATAACAAAGATAGGATTTTCCAAAAAAATTAAACTAAAGTTTAATAAGCCACTCTATCACAAAAAATATAAATTGTACGGAAAAGTCGAAATACCTCACAACCGTTTTCCTCATACACTTAATTTCGTGACACAGTATATATTCTACGACGTTAACAATAATTTCACTCACCATGGATAAAACGTACAAATATAAACAGTCGCTAAAAAACTGAAGGAAGTATATAGTTTTACCGAACATGTTCGCATAGTAAGTTTATCATATTACCAACACTGTCGGGCACTGCAGTCGATAGCTGACGGGACGATACTGATTAACCGTTTGGCAAACGTAGACACTAAACTCTCGACTTAACTCGTTGTGGTCTAAACGCAACACTTTCTACAAGGTCGTCAAATCGTGGGATTATCTGGAATGTTTCATCGATTTCGGAATCATTAACTGTTCCATTAACGATAGTTTTGTCGGGTCGAGCGTTACGCATTATGTAAACATTTGCACGACGAAACGATGCTAATGACCACTTTGTAAATAATATTAATTTTCTGTTCAATTTGTTTGTGAATGTTTTAACCCTTAAATGTAATTACTATCTCGAAAAATGTAATTATTATTCAATTCCTTTTATTAGTTCACGCTCTCCATATATATATATATATATATATATATATATATATATAGTCTACTACAAATTTTCAATCTTTCATAAAATACGTTTTTATTCATCCAATCAAGTTGAAATAGCCTACATTTCTTTTAACCTATAGTGGATGACAATTGGTACCGATACAGTTTTTTATCAAATATTTATTCAATAATTAAATTATAAAAATTTGGGAGTTAAGATTGGATTCGAACCGAGTATCTTTATGTTCGTAATCTAGCGCGTTGGTAATGTGCCAACTTTCCCATAGCTAAAAATCTACTTCTCAAAGATGTATATGTATTTTTCTTTTGCCCCCCCCCCCATTTGGTTGTCGTCGAAACCTCCATTGCACAACCTTAAATTATTGCAATGGTTACCACACTATATCATAAATAATGCTCTAGGATTATTAATGAATGTAAAGAATAAAATAAACAAACTAGATTACCGGTGTAGAACCTTGCTTCACAAAAGAACGATGCGAAAGGATAGCGAAAAGAAACTACTACACAATGCAAGCGACGTAAACAAGCGTATAAATAGAAACAAACAAATAATAGGCCAACACCATACATAGAAAGGGAATTGGAAAATATCGAAGATTCACTTCCTATTTTGGTACTTAAATAAACTTTTTATTAAAGAAGGAAAAGCCTATTCCTGCAGCTTCATTTAAAAATTGAGTATGTTTTGGTGGTCCATGCAGTAATACTTTAGGCTCCAATATACTGATTGCAGAGACCGGAACATTAAGATGTAAATATCTAGGCCACTATACTGCCTGCTGGTACAGTAAAGCCTGATCAAAGGACAAATTTTAAACCTTCGGCGAGTCCAAAAGAATTGATTTCTAAATCGTTCAAATTAGTAGGGCTAGACATTTTGGAAAATCAATTCTTTGGAATTGCCAAAACGTATATGTTATAGCCTACTATAAATGATCGTTTTAAATAACGTTACGAGTTACGAGATATCGATAGGACTAGAAGGTTTGTGAAACCTTACTATTTATCAAATGTATGTCCATACACACACAATTTTTGTTGGCCGTTGTGTCCCCTGATCTGGATCCCTAAAACCCGCCCCGTCCTCGTAGTAGACACGCCACTTACATATTAACTCCGTTTCACAACCTATAAGCTTGGCCATAGGGGCCACCAAATTTTGAAAAAGCACAAAATTCAGGTTCATTAATTTTTAGAATAATACTAAACCATTACTTGAGTAAAGTTTAAACTAAACAGAAAATTTTTTTCACGTGAAAGAGAAACTGTAAACTAAAGAGAAAGTAGAATCACGTGTTCTGCTTTCCCGCATAACATTCCGACTGCCGCAACAAAAGTGTTTTGACTCTTACTACAAAGACATGAAAACGTGACACAAGTGTTTGAATAACACCTGGGCTTGTAAATAGCCTGTATATAAAACTAAATTGTTAACATATTCTGTCTCTGATATGACAATATTTATACTGTAAATAGTCACCATAGCCGCTACGTAAACGTGACTCCAAATGTAGTAATCCTCGATTCCGATAAAGCGCTTGTATCGAAAGAAATACGTGAACCCGGCTTTTCTCTTTCAGCGGTCAAATTCCTAAGTTTATTATATAAATTGCAGAGAGTAGTTCAAAATTGTTTGCGAATAATTAAAAGTACTGCAAAGTGTTCTTTATAAATGTTTTGTTTATATTTTAATTTAAACATTTTGTTCATCGTCTTATAGCCTACAAATTGTATTGTTTGAATTTTTTTTAACAAATATTCTGGGTCACAATTTTTGGCACTGTACCTTGAATAAAATTTTCGGCATACCAAAATATACTACCACATCCATGCCACAGTCTGAGAACTCAAGGAGGCCATTTCACAAGCAGATCTAATACGTGTTAGTGTGTTACTCATGTTCTCATAGCCATAAAGCCATTAAAGTACAAATTTAATACATTTCGAATTTATCTTTCCTAACGCCTACATAAAAAGTAAAAAACTAACAAAAATGTACATATTATAGTTCCTTCTAAAACTGTCAACAACAATTTCATTATAAAAAGTTTTAAAAACGCTAAAACATAAAATGTGATTTAAAGATTTTAGCACTCGGAATCACAGATTTCTATTTTCGCCGAAGGGAATGCCAGTTTTGTCTATAACTATATCTGCCTTCAGTGGCCTTTTTAATCGCGTTATCAGCTGGTGCGCATCAGAGCTGTCAGCTGTACGATAAAAACTAAGCCACAGAAGGTATTTTTGTGTTAAAAATAAATGTCACTTAATAAATGTCTGCCAGATAAATTTCTCGAACTTTTTTAGGGAGGTTATCGAGGAGTACTTTTCATTATCACTCCACAGTGTTCTATGCAGACGCCATTTTATCTGTCACCGGTAGTCTAATAATAATTGACATATGACGAACAAGCTATATAAACTGTAGGCTCAACTCTTATCAACTTTACCTTGTGTAACATAAGAACGTATTTCAAATATCACTTTTGAAATGTTTTGTAAAATACAATCATATAGTTTTTATAATACCAGATATTAATTTTAAGCTAATGCCATTTTAAATACGATTATTTCGTAAAGAATAACGCTTACTAAAACTGGAAGGTGCGTGGAGGATATTACCAGCGAGCACAGAAACAACATTACTATGTAACTCCACAGTACAAAATGTATTCAATGTATAATACCAATATTCTTATGAATAATATAAATTTCCCTTAATATAGGCAACCTCTTGAGAAAATGTAAACTTCAATAATTGTTTCCTTCATTATTTTTTTTAGTCCGTTCTTAATTTCAACTTTCGATCACAAACAAAATAAATTTGAGATGGAAATATGCATTCATAGAATCTGAATAAATGTTCGGATGGAAACTCTTGCATCTAGAAAAACATTGTCTTAGTATTCTGTTGCAGAAGCTCTGTTGTTGCATGAACAATAAGTCATTGTTCATGCTATTGTAGTAGAAGTTATTGTTGTTTCTTCCTGTTGAAACTGAATACGTTTCAGTAGAAAAAAACATTCATGGTAATTTAAGGTTGAATATTAAATTGCACTTGTAAATTACAATATCGACATATTTATCAATTTACTTAGCAAAAACAATCACTTACTGATGTTTCTCTGCAAACGTTTCTCAAACTTGGTCAGTACATTGCAATGATCCACGTCACAAACATTCAGATGTGTTATATTGTAGATATTGTAGGCTATAATATCTAATTATTAATAGCTCCTTAGGGCCATACTATACGGACCGAAAAATCGCGACCAGTTATCGGCGTAAATAACGGCCGAATTTGTTGTGACTATACGAGCAGAATGGGCGCCGTCATTCTGCGTGTAATGATATACGGGTGTTTTATCGACTAATATCTTCTTGTGTCATTTGTCCTTGAGGAGAACAAGCGCTGTATTCGCTGCTTCAGGACGAATAACTGCTCCCCGAAGGTCCTGGTACATTCAAAGTATGTGAAGGATCGCCTTCAAATGCGATTTGATGAAAAACTGAGATATTTTCGTTTTAGAGTATAGCAATATTAGGAGGTAAGTTGTCCATCATGGAACAAAAGAGTTTACACGTCTATACAACGCAATGTATGGAACAAGTAAAAGCAACGATTCAGCTGAACTATCGCAGTCAACACAACACTTGCAACTACTTTATTCTGAACAGTTACCAGCCGGAAGTTTTATTTGTTTATCGGTTTATCAGTCAGAAGTTTTATATCGATCTCGCGGTTTTCGAACACTTCTTAGTCTTTAGTTTTAATTTGATCGGTTTATTAGCCAGAGTTTTTCAAACAGTTATTAGCCGGTTGTTTTATTTCGATTGGTTTATTATCCGGAGGCTTTCGAAGAGTTATCAGTCGGTAGTTTTATTTCGATCAGAATGCTTTCGAACAGTTATTAGTCGATAATTTTATTTCGATCTGTTTGTTATCCGGATATTTATCAAATATTTATTAGTTGCTAGTTGTATTTCGATCGGTTTGTCGGCCCGAGGTTTTAATACGAACAGTTATTAAACACCCGGAAGTGTTACTTGGATTGGTTTGTTAGACGACCTTATTTCGAACTCTTTGATAGCGGTATGTTTTGTTTTGTTCAGTTTGTGGGCTGCAGGTTTTATTTCCATCATTCTTTTTTTTATCTAATACCCGTTTTACCAGTATGAATTTAAGAACATTACAACAACAACAAAAACCCTAGTTTGCTTAGGCTATAAGATATGGGAAAACAGATTTTGTTAGTTATTTTCCGTTTGTTAATGAGAAAATGTTTTTGAGAATGTCCACTAATAAGTGTTGCAAATTTTTCAATAAACATTTCACATTTGTAAATTAAAATAATAAAGTGAACATAGGCCCTAATAATATGATGCATGTAAGGCACGTCGGGTCTCTTACCCGTAATTATATTCAAATCAATACATTACTATAAGGAAATCTCTTAGGTTCACGGTGTTATAGGTAACATTTTATAAGCTGGTACTTGGGGGCTGCAGGACTTGACGAGAGAGGACGGAGGGAGGCTGGAGGTGCTCTCAGGTCATTTTCAAAAACATAGACCCTTGGACTTCCGCTGACTCATTATTTTGTTACTTATGAATACTTTTTAATATAGTAAAAATAACAACAAATGAAAATAGGGTATTTACGGAAGCGTGCTAATAGGATTGTCTAAGGGTTGGGACTTGTACAATCTTATGTGTAAGAGCCAAGTGACAGCTTATACAATTTTACCTGTACTTAGAAAGCGCTTACACAGCTGGCCAGAAAGCGCTTACACAGCTGGCCAGAAAGCGCCTACACAGCTGGCCAGAAAGCGCTTACACAGCTGGTCAGAAAGCGCTTACACAGCTGGCCAGAAAGTGCTTAAACAGCTGGCCAGAACGCGCTTACACAGCTGGCCAGAAAGCGCTTAAACAACTGGGCAAGAAAGCGCTTACACAGCTGGCCGGAAAGCGCTTACACAGCTGGCAAGAAGTAATATCACTAAACACTAAACGATATTTAAAAATAAATTAGGATAGGTAAAGTTAAAGTTTTGTATAGAATCGACGATAAATCAAGACAAGTAAAAACCTTAATCTCATAATTTCGTACATTAATATATGCAAATATATGTGAGACGGAAATGATTATGGCACCCAAAGTGGTTGTAATCTATTTAGGTCAGTTTAAACAAAGCAATTTTAACAAAAGCAAAGCTGAAACAACTGTTAGTCAGCGACAATCTGGCATCTAACCTTGTCTAATTAACCTTTAGTAATTAATTAATACGTAAATTAATGTCAGTAAGAGCAGGAAGTTGTCACCACAACGCATGAAAAGTTGAATGTAAGTAGGCCTATTTTTAAAAAAACTTTAAATATTTCTGCCACAAAGGAACGATTTAGACATTCCTATGAAATCATGATTTACTAAAAAAAAATAAAGGGAAAATTGATAGTAAAGTTATATCAGTGTATTTATTTTGGTTTATCTCATTTGAGCTATAAGCATACCAAGCTATAGCCTATATCAATATGGATTGACCATCGAAAAAGCAGATATCAAGTGGAAAAATCATTTATTAGTATCCGATGATCCTCGTTCTAAGCAGCTTTATCAAGAAAAACAATTTTTTAAAATCTATTCGTTTAATAGGCCTACTTATTTTTTTGTGATTTCAATGTGATAGAATTACATAAACTAAATGCTGTGATTGTTTATTTTGCTAATTAATTATTTTATAATTCAAAATCCTTATTTTAAAAAATTTCCCTCAAAAAATATTTTTTTTTCAAAGTTTAAAATGGCCTATTATTGTCTCCGAATCAGACCGATTGGGATTTAACTATAATGGGACCACCGAGAAGGTTTCCTCTTTCATTTGCAAGCAAAACCACTTCGATCGGTTAAATACTTCCAAAGTTATCATGGAACGAACAGAAAAAAATATGAATCGAATACAGACCCTCGTCCTTTTTTGAAGTCTGTTGAAAATCATATTTACTGTGGGATAAAAATGGAAGTGTAGAGAGCAAGATAATTTTTTAAGATATATTACGTGTAATTAAAATCAATTAATTTTACACCTGGAGAATATAATTGCAAAATATTTATTTGTGAAATAACTAGTTTTAAATCATTTTGTACTATTTAAAGTCTAGTTTTGTAAATAACTAATTAAAAAAATCTTTTACTCGGTTTTAAGTATAATTTATATAATTTTTTATACTTTTAAACTTTAAAATACATAAAACTCAATAATATTTACTGAAACGCTGTGAGCCTCAATATGGGCTGTAAACAGTAGGCCCAAATAGGCTTCATAAAGAGATAATGCTAATATCTGGGAACGAGATTTATGTTAATCTGAAATGAAAACAGCATCACATCAACAAAACAACGCAAAAGGAAGGAGGAACTAGATATCAAAAATAGTTAAACATCTGAATGGAAACATCACTGAAATTAAAAAATAAAATTAATTTCAATTCGATTCTGCAACGCGTTTGGTTATATGATAGAAAATGTAGGGGTTCACAAAAGAAACTAGTGTAGAAATGTGTCAGACGTAGAGATACTCAAAACAAGGTACGATCTGAAAAATAAGTTTAATGCCCCTTGATGTAAAAATAAAATATTCACTGACAATCGATAACAGAAGAAATAGAGATAGTCAAAAAAAGGGTCCTAGTTCATTCTTCTGAATACAACTTCTCAAAATGTTCGAAAACTATCAAATGATTATAAAATTTAAAACCATTACAGCTATTGCAGTGTAATTCTGTACTAGATCAAGATATTTCATTAACAATGCTCAGACGATATGCGCAAACTGAAGTAAGGTTAATTTTGGCAAACTTTAGTTGTTTATATTTTATTTATTTATGCAAGGAAGGTTAACTAGTTAGTCTGTTAAGACATGTTCTAATATACAAAAAGTTAACGACAAAAACAATGTAACGTACAAAATTGTGTTATAATAGTTTACTGTTATTAGTTCTTAGTTTTTGAAACACAATTATTTCTACAACTATTCTTTGAGCTTAGCTAGAGAGGTTAACATACACAAGACTCACAAATTAATCATCTATTTACTGAAACGCGTTTCAATTACAAAGTCATCATCACCAGTGAGTGTTACTACTACAAACTCCAACTTACAACAATTTTATGGTAATTAATGAGTTAGGTATACAATTTCTATTTGATGAATTATACTCGAAGTAATGTTAAGAACTGTTTTTGACAGGTGGGCGTGGCAACACCCACAGTATAAATATAGAATTGTAACCTTACTTTCACCTTAGTTGTAAGTTAGAGTTTGTAATAGCAACACTCGCTGATGATGATGACTTTATCATTGAAAAGCGTATGAGTAAATAGAGGATTAATTTGCAAGTCTTGTGTATGTCTGTTATTTGTTTTTACAATTACTTCTATTTTGTAGTTTGAGAATTACAAGAGTTGATTACTAATTTTGCCTGAATGAAAAGTATGGCCAACATAATCAAAAAAGTCTTCAACACTATAAAACAACATTAAAATCAAGTGGATATTTTTTAACAAAAGAAGAAATATCAACACGATATAACAGATAAAGGTCTTCCAAAAATAATTAAGTATTTTATACAATTCTCCCCGGTATATTCGGTCCTCACACAGACTTGCACGCACCCGCTGACACACTCGCACACCTACACACGTCACCCAAGAAACAATGCCAATAGCCATTAGTTGTTCACATCAACAAACTTAGCAATAAAACAATTTTACAATAAATGCCGCAACAAACTTATTTTATTACCCATTACTTTACCACTTGGTGATTAATGTCAAGTTAAAGCCCCCATATGCGTAATATGTATCCATAAACCGTATAGGCCTACATTAAAGTGTATACAAGCAAGGTTTTGCTTTTTATGTTGTAGATTTTTTTTTAAACAACAGTGTTTTCTCTCTTTGTAAATGTATAAGTTTATTTATATTGTAATAAAACAAATCCAGCAATTTAAAAAAAAAATTTAATGTAGTCTTGATAATATAGACTAGGCCAAATTCTCTCTTTAAAAAATGTAACAAGACAAACGCTCGATTAATATCTATTATAAAGCAATAACTATTCAACTAATTTTAACTAAAAGTTGAATAGAATTTCATAAACTCCCAAAAGCAGTTCTTACACATCGGCAATAGAAAATAATTATTCATATGAGTTTTATTAAAATTAAATAGGTTATAGCCTATTTAAATGGTTGTAACCATTTATAAATGGTTAAATTGAAAAAGTCTATACAAAGCAATATGTCCAACATGATATCCTGCCGACAAAGAAGTTTCTCGGAAGTCGTCTCCCCCTCTAGCTCACCAGGCCGCCCGGTGGCAAAATAACTCACTTACGGTGAAGTACATTGTCCTGCATCACCGCTTTTTTACTTAAATTTGTAATTAAAAATTATTAATTATTTAAAAGCTCTACACAAAACTCCAAAGGAAATAAATGAGTCCAAACTAGAACAAAATGTCTTGTATTTTTGCGGAAATACATGGGGTATGGCTAAAAAAAAAATACTTTTCAAGTAAATAAAAATTGTAATATTTGGAAATTATAGTAACTTATGAAAAATACTGTTCTCGTTTAGACTCATTCTCTTCAGAATTGTGTGTGTAAGTTGACAAAATTATTATTTTTTATGTAGAATTTAAATAAGAAAAATTGCAGTGATGTTAGCTAATATCTAGTAGGTGAGTCAGTTTGTCACCGCCCGGCCTGGCTTTCATATTTTCTGAAAAAAAAAATAATAAGACGGAAACGTACTGCGATTTCCAAAATAATGATTTCGTCTACATGTGCTATTTGCCTTTGTAGAGCAAACACTATTTTGATGCAGTCGCGCACTTTTGATATGGCGCCACTATTCGTTTTGATTAGTCAGTGTGTCTTTGATTGCCACAGGTCCGTAAAAACGAGTTGTCTTATTGTTAGCGGATGTACTAATTATAGATCAAGCAGATAAAGGAGTTACGGGGAAACAATTCAGTGTATACAAACAATGATTTCAGACACTATAAGTAGCAATAAACTGTGTGACAGTGCTCGAAAATTAAGATAAAAGTTCTTCAAGAATATCTATGAAGGTAGCAAAAAAAAGAAATATTTAGAAGATGCCGTTTTCAAGTGGTTTTTGCAACAACGTTCTATGAGAAACCTGATTTTAATATCATAAATTCTTTGTAAAAAAACTTATAAAATATACAACATTAAAAAAAGTTTGTTCTCTCGATTTCGAAAGCTACTTAATACAAAACAATAATTACTTAAAATTCATAATTTTTTAATAAGACCTAACTATCAGAATGTTTTTTTCCCGAATGAGGTCGTGCCCCAGTTGATGCGGACAATGGGAGCTATACTGAACTACGTAGGAACGAAAACGCTAAAAATGTTTGCCGCCAGGTTGGTCTCCTCACATATACTTCGATTTAAAGTAGAATAGGAATGGGTCTGTGGCAGGGTAGGGATGCGATGTTGTCAGTTCGAACGCATTGCCAGTCAAACCGCAACTGCCAGCGACTGAAATTGCAAAACGAAGCAAGCTATACCGCTAGTAAATCACCCCACCACAGTTAAGATGTCACTGAGCGACGAACGGAGTTTAACGTTGAATTGGCAACAAGAACCACCCACGCAGCAAGATGCGAATTTAATATTAGCTCAGACGGCTGTAATCCCCACTCCTTCTGGTCGATTTCACATACGCAGAAACCTATTATGTTTTAAATCAAACAATAACGGATACTTTATTAGGTTCACAATGCTATCGTTTGACTACTTTGGTAAAGAATTTACAAGAACGTCAATGACTACAGCCTTAACAAAATAGTCAGGTCATTCGCCTTATCCTATCATTAGACGGACCCATTCCACTGCGTCATCGACCCCTTCTTCCTTTTCATTGCTACGGGAATTCAAAGCATTTATTTCTGCACCAATTCACGAGAAAAGCAATGAAAGAGTTTCGTTTTTGTGCACATGTTTTAAAATTATACCCAATATCCCTTTACGGAGGCCTAACCTGTTTACCGACCGTAATCATACGATATTATCAATGATGGTTCAAGTAAACAGTTACTAGTGTTTTGTATTCGGAAAGTTATTGAAAACACGTGTTAATAGATTTTCTGTCTCTATTTTGATCCAAGCTATATTGCCAAACCTTCCCATACTTCGTAGGCGATAAAAGCAGACGATATGATTGATCGAAACAGAACTAAATTAATATAGCCATTCCTGTTTGTACGCAAGTTGACGCAGACTAATCGCATATCTTTAATATACTCGTAATAAGTAAAGTATGTGCAGTTTATGTAGACCTTAGAAATACATTTACAGTATTTTGATCTAATCACACATAGATACCAATAAATACGAAACTACTGGCCAAGGAAAATGCAACCGACTACTACCTCTCTCTCTCTCTCTCTCTCTCTCTCTCTCTCTCTCTCTCTCTCTCTATATATATATATATATATATATATATATATATACACATATACACAATTAAATGACACCTTCATAATCACGAATTTTTATTTTAGTTTCCTACATACATTGAAGCTTATCGGTGATTGGCAGTATCAGTATTATCAAAACGTTCAAAGTACCTTATAGTTTTATGACTACATCTGGACTCATATAATTATATCATACCAATTATAATATATATATATATATATATATATATATATATATATATATATATATATATATATATATATATATATTAGGGGTGGGCCGATTCCTAAAATTTTCGATTCCGATTCCGATTCCGATTCTAAAATTTTCCTTTCGATTCTCGATTCTTTAGTCGATTCTCGATTCTTTCATGTTATATTAGCTTACATGCTAGGTCTCTAATAATTAATTTAGTTAACATCTTGGTCATACGGCAAAACCTTTTAAAAGCTCTGTTTTAATGTAATAAGCTACAAAAAACCTTCAACCTTGATTTATTAATAGGAATTTTTAAAAGCATAAAAACATATCAGATAAAAGTAATGACTTATTTTAGAGTTAAAAATGTGAACTTTACACTATTTTATGAAGTTTGAAAAAATACCTAAGCCTATTTACATTGCCTCTCAAAACAAAACAAAAATTAAAAACAAACGAGCAACATAAAAAGTACAAAATTAATAAATAGTTTCATTTGCTATTATAATCGTGTTTATTTTCTTTTCGCTCCGAAATATATTACATTACCGTGAGAGTCTATAATATAATCGATTGAGGTTAAGTTTCGGAGGAATAATACAGTGTTTCTGTTATCCGTCTATTCGCTCAACCGATCGAGTTTTTACTGTACTTTTTTTGTGTTTTGTTCTGACATCTATGAATCAGTGACAGTAAGACACGTGGGGGGGGGGAGAGTGTGTATCGAACCCGCTCTAGTGAGAGAGAGAGAGAGAGAGACGAGCGATGTCAAACGACCAGAAATGGTTACGATCTTGATTGATGTTGCTTGATAAATAATAATATTTTCGTTTAATTTAATCATTTAATTCATTCAAATCAACTAATACATAAATATGATATAGTTGGTAATTAATTATTTTTCCAATAAATTACTCCACACACAGATTTTAATAGTTAACAAAATAAGAATCGGAATCGACACTTTTATGAATGAAGAATCGAGTATCGACGATTCCTCGATACCACTAGAATCGACGATTCCTGGAATCGAGAATCGGAATCGGCCCATCCATAATATATATATATATATATATATATATATATATATATATATATATATATATATATATATATTTGTAGTTATGCAACACTGTTTTCTTGTATACACTTATCACTTTCATTATATACTTAAACAAGAATCTTACTTGGTATTTATGCGAGCTAACTTTCAATGGCTGGCTGTGCCGTCATCCTCGGGCATACTGAACAGGGTTGTTGTAGACTGCGAGCTGAGTGGATTTCCCGTTGACCTTGGTGTATCGTTATGTTCTATTTTTAGATTCACTGCACTGTGCGAGTTTTTAAAGATTGTTTTGGGGTTAATGTTGTCTATTAGATTGAATAATTTATCGTTTTTTTATTTTATTTGTATTTGTTCGTTAATGATATTATTTTTATTTTTATAAATTTCTAGTTGTTCCCAGATTGTCATTTTGAGGCCTTTTTTAACCTTTTTTACTAGGTGTACGTTTTTTAATGTGGGGAATGTGTGTTTGTTTTTGATGGCGTGTGTGACTAAGTTTGAGTTATAAATTTCAGGTTTGATGTATGCATTGAGGTGTTCTTGATATCTGTCTTTTAATTTCTTTTTTTTTTGTTTGGCCTATGTATATTTTATTACAGTCTGAGCATTCGATTTTGTATATTCCGTTATTAAGTGTGGGACATATTTTTTCTGGTTGGTTTATTTTGTTGATTATGTTTCCTGTGTTTTTGTAGGCTATGTTAATATTATTATTTTTTAGTGTTTTAGTTATTCCTTTTATGTTGTATCCTGTGTATGTGAATGTAGCCCATTTGTAGCCTAACACTACACCACTCACAAAGCATACACACACCAACACAATCTATACACATTTCAACACTTACATCTTCTCTTAGGGAATTTTGACTGGTCAGAACCTTTGCGCGTCGGGAGTGCTGAAAATTCCAGAGCTTGACAAACTCTGGTCTGGGACGCTGATGTGAGCTTGCTCTGCCGAAGACGTAAGCGCGGTGTCTGGTCTATCAGCCGCTTCGGTCCTTGGTCAGGGAGTGTCCGCGGTGCACAGGTGTCGGAGCTTGTGCACAGTATTACGAGTTCTCGACTGATGCCCATCCAGTCGAGCTAAGGAGAATACTATAGGCCCCAAAGTTCTGGAGATTGGAAATGATCGAAAGTGATCCAAGGGTGTACCCGTTCCTATAGTCTCGCCCGTAACGCCAGACACGATGGTTGGCTAAAAGCATTCTATGGATCATAAAACCAAGTCAAATGGTTTGAGTTTAAAGAGGACTCGTCAGGATTCACCTGATGAACCTAAAGTTGATGATTTGAGGAAGACGTTGATGGTGGCAACGTCACAAGTATTGCCATCGCCAAAATATTTAATAATTTCTAGTGCCGAAGATGGAAAGGGTTTGTCCAGAGTTTCGCCTTTTCTTATAAATAAAGCAATTACTGCCTGTGCTGGAAGTCCTGTCTCATCTATAAAAAAATTAAAAAATGGGACACTGCTTGTTGCTACTAGTAGTGAAAAACAGACCAGATCTCTTTTGAAAACGACTTCCTTCTTTGACCAAGTCAAGGTGTCTGTGGCTCCCCATAGATCGTTGAATTTCTCTAAGGGGGTCATTACATGTAGGGACCTGATGCACGTCCCAATAAATGAAATCAAGGCCGAACTCTCGTCACAGTCTGTCACGGATGTTGCTGTTATTATAAAATCTGGAAAAGGCGAGAAAATTAAAACAGCCTCTTTCATATTAACTTTTGGGAAACCAGAGATTCCTGAATATATTAATGCAGGTTATCAAAGGCTGTCAGTGAGGCCTTACGTAGCTAACCCTCGGCGATGCTTCAAGTGTCAGCGTTTTGGGCACATTAGTTCTGCGTGTTCTAAACAGGGTGTATGCGGCAAGTGTAGCATGGAAGGTCATGATGAAAAAGATTGCGGCAACCCCCCGAAGTGCGCTAACTGTGGGGGCGATCATCCGGCGCGATCTTACAACTGTCCTCACTTTAAGGAGGAGAAAGCAATCCTTGGCATTATGGCTAACCAGAGGATATCATTTGCTGAAGCTAAGAAGATCTTTAAAGCTTCCCAACCAAATGTTGTCATTAAAACTTATGCTGCTTCCGCGAGCGCAACGAAGTCGTCCTGTGCCAACTGCGCAGACCTTACCGGAAAAATTGAAGCCCTTACTGAGCAGGTTGCACGTCTTCTGTCTTTAGTGACAAATGGACCTTCAGTAAGTGTAGTACAACCAGCGACTACGCCGAGTAATCTGCTAGTACGTAGCAAATCAGACGATACAGGCATTCCTGCACAGGTATCTCTCCACAAAGGAAAAACATTTAAAACAATTAATAAGTCTGAAAGCGTTAAGTCCGTAACATCAGAGGGTAGGAAGAATGAATCAAATTTTGATATTTTAAAAAAGAATGCTAAAATTAAAGTTGGAGAAAAAAAAGAAAAAAAAGCAAAGGCCAAAGGAGGGGCCCATTCCATCTCACCTCCTGAGCATACAAATTCCTCGAGTTCCACCACTGCAATAGCGGTGATGGAATCCGATGATACATTGCCTGAAGCGTCTCCTGACGTTCCAGGTAAATTAACATTTAATGCCAACAATGACAGCCACGTCAATCCTTTTCACTAAGTAGCAATGTCCACACCTAAACAATCCGTGATTCAGTGGAACATTAACGGAGTTAGAAGTCACATTGAGGATCTCAAATTAATTGTAAGGGATGTGTCCCCTATGTACATTTGTATTCAGGAGACACATCTCCATGAATCGCACAATTTCCAACTAAGGGAGTCTTCAGTTTACAGATCGGACTTCGTTACAGAAAACCGAGCTAGAGGTGGCGTAGCCATTCTAGCCCGTGACTGTGTCGACGCCGTTTCTCTGAATTTAATAACTCCCTTAGAAGCAGTAGCAATTCAAACAGCCATACAAACTCTCTCTCTGTTGTGTCTACCTTCCACCATTTGACCACCTGCAACAGAGAGACTTGATAGACCTGATAAACCAGTTACCTTCTCCATTTTTATTAGTGGGCGATTTTAATGCCCACCATGTTTCATGGGGTTCACCAGGATGCAACTCACGAGGGCATCTAGTTGAGAGTGTCAGATCAGATCTGGATTTATACCTGCTAAATGACGGTTCTCCGACACATTTAGCAGCGTCTACAGGCGGATGGACAGCTGTTGACTTGTCATTGTGCAGTCCTGCTCTGGCTACAAGGTTAACATGGTCAGCATTGCCTGATCTTTACAGTAGCGATCATACTCCCATTGAGATCTCTTTGTATGACTCCTCACCCTGTTGTGATCGACATCCCCGTTGGATCTTGAAAAAAGCCAACTGGGAACAATTCTCACAAGATCTAGAATCACTGGAAGTGGAAGACCTGGCTCCAATCAATGACATCGTAAATTCAATTACCAAAACTATTTTGAATGCCGCCGAAAAGTCAATACCGAAAACCTCATCAAAACCACGGCGACCACCTGTTCCGTGGTGGAATGATGATTGCTCTGTAAACCTTCGTTTACGACGAAAAGCTTTGAACCAGTTCAAAAGAAATCCAACGAATAAGAACCTGGAAAAATATAAAATCCTCCGTGCGAAAGCACGGAGAATATTTAGACAAAGTAAACGAGAATCATGGTCTCAGTATATTGGCAATATTACAAGAACTACATCTCCATCCACAGTATGGAAGAAATTACGATCAGTCTGTGGCATTTCCGTTCCGATGCCATTAATTTCATTAAGCCATCCGGATGGAGTTATGACCACGGACAGTGAGGAAATTGCCAATGTGCTAGCGTTATCGTTCTCAAAATATTCTTCATCTTCTGCATACAAGGACGCTTTCCAGGTGTATAAACGCAAACAGGAAGCATTACCTTTCACCGTTGGATTGTCTGGAGACTCGTGTTTGAATATCCATTTCTCTATCGATGAACTAGAGTCGGCTCTCTCGTCAACGAAGGATTCAGCTCCAGGCCCGGATGATATTGTATACTCCATGATTAAAAATCTGCCACAGTCGGCAAAACTAGTTCTCCTTCGGATATACAATCGTATATTCTGGGAGCACGGTTTTCCCGATGCATGGTTAGAAGCGACAATAATTCCTCTTCTAAAACAAGGAAAGGACAAAACTAATCCCAGTAGTTACAGACCCATCTCTCTGACCAGCTGCTTATGCAAACTACTGGAGAAGATGGTCAACCGTCGTCTTGTCTGGTATCTAGAAACAAACAAACTTCTTTCTAACGTTCAGTGTGGTTCCAGACAAGGACGTTCATCAGTTGACCAATTGGTTTTGTTGGAGCCAGCTATACAGAATGCCTTCATCTTACGACAAACACTGGTAGCTGTTTTCTTTGACCTTGAGAAGGCATATGACATGGCATGGAGAAGAGGAATTTTGAACGTATTGAAATCATGGGGTATATAAGGTAACATTCTTGCTTTTATACAAAATTATTTGAATGACAGGACTTTCCGTGTACGTCTAGGAGGCATATATTCTGATCGTTGCGAACTAGAGAATGGTGTACCACAGGGTGGCGTTTTGAGTGTGACGCTGTTTGCTGTTGCCATTAACAGCGTCACTTCAAACGTACAGTCACCGGTCCACTGTTCCCTGTTTGTAGACGATTTTTGTATATATATGGCTGCTAGAAGTATGGCAACAGCGAAAAGATCCTTACAATTAGTCATTCATAAATTGCAAGAATGGACCAAATCTACGGGCTTCAAGTTTTCGGCTTCGAAGACCCAGTGTATAGCATTTAGTCGTCGCAGGCAACACCAGGAACCTATTCTTTATCTTGATGGTACTCGGCTTCAGACCGCGGTTAATGTGAGATTTTTGGGTCTTTTATTGGATAAAAGACTTTCATGGAATCCGCATGTGCGTGATTTGAGGACCCGGTGCAGCAAGATATTGGATATGTTGAGAGTTCTAAGTGGTACAAATTGGGGAGCAGACAGAACCTGTATGCTCCGTTTCTATCGCGCCGTTGTAAGATCGCGCATAGATTACGGCTGTATAGCCTATTCATCTGCTCGACCTACGGTGCTGAAACTCCTGGATTCAATACATCACGCTGGTCTTAGACTTTCTACTGGTGCTTTTAGATCAAGCCCAATCTCCAGCCTTCTAGTTGAAGCTGGAGAACCATCTCTCTCTATGCGACGTCAAATGCTACAAATTTCATATTACACTGGTCTTCGAAGTAAACCTGAACATCCGGCATTCAAAGCAGTTTTTGATAACCACCTCGAGGATCGTTACAATGTGCGTCAACGTTCAACTGCTCACTTCGGAATAAGAACGTTGCGCATTTTTAGGAATCTAAATTTAGAACATCCACCTATATTCGAACGAACATCATGCTACATCCCTCCATGGACAATACAAAAGCCAAAATGTGACTTCTCATTGTCCATGTACCTAAAACACAATACTCCTGACGTTATTTATCGTCAGGAGTTTTTGCAGATTCAACAAACTCACCAACACACTGTGACTATATTCACAGACGGTTCAAAACTGGACAATGGATAGGTTGTGCATTTTATATGGAAGGACAAACTTTCACTTACGGATTGCCCTCAGCCTGTAGCGTTTTTACTGCAGAACTTTATGCAATTTTCCAAGCTTTAAGATCAATTCCGTCTGCAAAAACTAAATATCTTGTATGTTGTGATTCCAAAAGTGCTCTCCAGGCTATTCAGGAAATGTACTCTAAGAACCCTTTAGTTGGAGACATCTTGTGCTCCGTACACAGGCTCCAATTACGAGGTGTCGAGGTGTCATTTCTCTGAGTCCCTGGTCACTGTGGAATATTCGGAAACACTAAAGCAGATGAAGGTGCAAAATTAGCTATAGGTATGTTGCCATCGACACAACGTGTGATGGCATCAGATTTTGTATGCAAAGTTAAATCTACACTATTCTCTGTTTGGAACGAAGAATGGCAAAATGTAAATAGAAACAAGCTGAGGGACATCAAAAATACCGTCCGACCATGGAGGACATCTGTTCGTTCGAATCGTAGGGAGGAAGTGGTGGTTACTCGACTTCGCATCGGCCACTCTTTGTTAACGCATGGATGGTTGATGCGACATGAGGATCCACCACTATGTCAGTTTTGTAGAAATAATATTACAATCAAGCATATCCTGCTTGATTGTAATGACTTGACAAATTTGTATATACGTTACGATCTTCGAGGTAGTTTAAAGGTGGTTTTAAGAGACGTCACGGCTATCGACCGTGTCCTCGCTTTCTTACGCCACCTGAATCTATTTAATAATATTTAAACTATGTATAATTTTAGTTTCTTTCGTTTTAGTTACAATTTGTATTAAACATTTATTTTATTTTATTTTGTTTAGTTGGTTAGTTTTATTTTAAAATAATTATTTAAAATAACTTTAGTTAGGCGATGATAACCTTGATAGGTTTTTCGCCTGGGAAAAAAAATGTAGCCCATTTTGTTGTTTGTGGTTCGATTTTAGGTTGTTTTAATTTATTTAATATTTTAAATTCTAATTTATCTATAGTTTTTTTTTATTGTATCCATTTTTTTGGGCTATTTGATATATTATTTGTTTTTTTTTTTGTTTTTTCTTCATTATTTAGAGGCAATTTTAGCATCCTGTATAAAAGTGAGTTGTAAGCGGCCATTTTATGTTGTGGGGGGTTGTTGGAGTGGTTTGGTATTGTATTAATGGTTTATGTGGGTTTCCTATAAATAGAATATTCAATGTTATTTGTATTTCTGGTCAATGTTAGGTCTAGATAGTTTATTTTATTGTTTATTTCTTCAAGTTATTGATTTCATTTAGGATGATGTTATTATTTATTGCTTTTTTTGTGAGATGTATAATGCATCATCAACATATCGTATCCAATTTCCGTTGGGATCGTGTGTTTTTACACAACTAGAAATTTATATAAATAAAATAATATCATTAACGAACAAATACAAATAAAATCAAAAAACGATAAATTATTCAATCTAATAGACAATATTAACCCCAAAACAAACTTTAAAAACTCGCACAGTGCAGTGAATCTAAAAATAGAACATAACGGTACACCAAGGTCAACGGGAAATCCACTCAGCTCGCAGTCTACAACAACCCTGTTCAGTATGCCCGAGGATGACGGCACAGCCAGCCATTGAAAGTTAGCTCGCATAAATACCAAGTAAGATTCTTGTTTAAGTACTTAATGAAAGTGATATATATATATATATATATATATATATATATATATATATATATATATATATATATATATAAAGTACCAATTTTAAATTTCAGTAAATTCTGGAGACTAGTCTAATTGTGCAATATAATTACTATTTAATTAGAATAATGATTCTAGGAAACCTAGAAGTAGTAGACTAGTAGCAGTCAGAAGTCAGCTTCGTTTACTTAAAAATATAGCTACTGCATCGGAGAACCACATTCATAAGTCACTACTGTACTTTGAATCTGCTAATTTTTAAACGAAAGCGTTGTAAATACAATATGTTTCAATACAACATAATACACAATACAAGAATATATTTGGAATAAAAATACCAATACATTCTGAAAATTTAATTTAATTGCAATTTTAGATATTTAACAGTGTAATTTTTTTTAACATCATTTTATTTGTAATTTAAATAATCTAGACCTACTAGTTTCCACTTTTTATTACTTTAACGATAAACCGATTTAACATGGTAATATTAGGCCTAATCATTCGAAGCTTATCGTCGGCTATTGCACTATTTTTCGATGAGTTGAGTTGGCCAGTTTAGCGTCTCCCTTCAGATTGGCCTGGGTTTACGACTGTCGAGGATTGGAAAATTTGTAAATTGGAATGAGTGTGAGACGTAGTGACCACACATAATGCATTCTGGTGGAAAGTCCACTCCAACGCGCTGCGAAGTTAACATTAGTTGTTTTTATAAGAATAAAGAAAGGTCACTCTAACAGTTCTCTGAAATGGCTGTGCCTTTCTCTTGTTTGTTTTTTCCTTTCTTTACTTTCTCTCCCCTCCCCCTCTCTCTCTTATTCTTTCACGTTCGATCTTTTACTAGAAAACAACTTCCAGCAATTTGGGAGAGTTAATTTGCACTTTTGGCAACACTGCAAAGAAGTAAATCCTTTAGACCTTAGGCAGAGGGTTCCCCACTCCGCAATATTGTTTTATCAGTATCGTTACCACTTCTATTTTCTAGAAATCCCCTGCTATTTCAACTCCTGTCCGTGGTTGGCTACGTTCAAAGTAATATTGTTCTACTTTTATTTGAGGAATAAAATATACGAATATAAAGTAATTCTCAATTTGGTAAATGTTATACGTTTGGCGAGTACTAGTCAGTCTACAACGAAGAGAATATGGGCGGCTGCAACTACTACCTGTTCATTCGAAATACTAAAGCTTAGGGACAGCCTTCACAGAGGCGATACAGCATTATGTGATTCATGTTTTTAAGACCGATGGGTCGTTCGTGTTCCGGATAGACTTCGTGTAAGGTATGAACCACATTATTGACTAATGGTTTGTGGTGAAATTTTATCATAAACGTAAGTTTAAAGTAGGTCAACTACAAACCCAAGTTGCCCCAAAGATTAGTTAAGATATGCAGTATCGCCTTAAATACTTACGAAATAATGTACAAACAATATTATCTAACAATGGATTTGTTCTAGCCATATAGAATACAGTCTTCACTATTAGTGTAAACAAAGTGAGACAAAACATTTAATGATTAAACAGCGAAACTATACAACGCGCAGTAAATATTATAAAATGAGCGGATCACTTTCGTAACGTTTGTCAATTTTAGGTTTAAGATAAAAAGCTATTTTTATTATTAAACATATTTACTCTCTATAAATGTTTTCATGTTTAGAAATAATTAAATAATGCACTATTTAAAGGTCATTACTGTAATCAAATGTTATAACTAAGTAATCAGTGAAACTAATTGTGTAAATAAATAGTCGATTTTATTTGACTCAATAAAAATATTTCCTCAATTACCTGTGAGATATTACATAAGTCTATGCATCTTAACATTCAAACACAAACACCCACACAATTTACGCAAAAGTCAACTAACCAAATACGAAACATTCAAATAATCGTAATGCACGGACTTCAACTAACCAAATTGCACGACTTTAACTAACCAAATACAAGGACTTAAACTAAAAGAAATGCTGTGGGTTAACGTTTGGTAAAATGCAAAGAAAGTAAGAATAAAGGTCCATTTATTTTCTTTATTTTTTTTTGACAAATTGACTTGTGTAAGCCTATGTCTTAATTTGGTTTGTGTTAAACATAATGCCATTTTTACACATTGGTTTTTTAATATTTATGTAATTAGATAAACACCAAGTACAACCTCCTTAAATATTATGCACACTGTTAACTATGCAAAGCAAATCAATGTACATTTTTATAACTCCAGAATGCCTTTCAATAATTCTATATGTTTACAGAAATTCATAATACTTTAAAAAAATATTTTTGTATTCAATGTTTCTACGTCTCCATCGTTCAAATTACTCTTTTTAAGGGTGCTGTATCGGATAGTAATATTTCATGTCTCATATATTTTTATATCGTGCAGGTAACTTTCATCTTGTAAGATTGGCAAACATTGCAAAAACAAATAAAACAACGTAAATTTTATAAACCACAGAATCTTCTATTGTAACTTTCTGTTCACAGTTTTCCTAACACCGGTCAAAAAACGTCATTACCCAACTTTACTACTTCCTGGAATTGATAAATAAAGCAAACAAAGCGTGTCACAACTACGAGATGCGAATGCCGCACTTCACCACTAACAATGGATTTTATTTCTAGAGTTTCTGTTTCGTAGAATATCAGCAAACCTGGGGAATGTCGAAATTCCCTAAAATGCGTTTACGTAAATGGCGACCTTCACTAGACTCCGACATTACTTGGAAGGGAGCAGTCAATATAGGAAGTTATAGAAATAAGAATCACACACACACACGCTCACATTTTATAGTTATATATATATATATATATATATATATATATATATATATTTAATAAATTTAAAATATTTCAAAAACAAGAATACTTTTAATGAATATATTTATTCAAAGCTTTTCGCCGATAAAATAGTACCAGCATCTTCAGGAAAATACTTATCTATTCTATTTTATCGGCGAAAAGCTTTGAATAAATATATTCATTAAAAGTACTCTTGTTTTTGAAATATTTTTAAGTTATTAACTATATTACAAGAAAACATATCACCATATTTAATATATATATATATATATATATATATATATATATATATATATATGTATGTGTGTGTGTGTGTATATATATATATATATATATATATATATATATATATATATATTTATATATATATAATATACAATAATTACACTTTACCTCTTTAAATCTTTCAACAAATATTTTCTTATTAAACAACAAACGGATAGAAGAAGTTATTGCACCGTAAAATTTCATGTATAATAGTTTTTTTTGACGTTATTAACGATTAACCGGTACATATTTATAGATAATAACTGAAATAATTAAAAAGTAGTATAATAATAATAATTTTTTATGGAAATGTTTTACTAAATTATGATCCCAATATGACTACCCCATTAAGAATATATGGGGTTTATAAAATCTATTACGTGTAAAATAAGTCAAGTTTTCTGTTCAGATGACAACATTTAATCATTTTTGTTCAGAACCCTTGTGAAGGTCTTCGTACTAAATTTGTATCGGAGAATCGACAATATAGAAGTGTGGATTCAAAGTTTAAAGTACATTACTCTATTTGTCCATGACAGACTGTACTCTGTGGTTTTTGTGAAATGTGTAACCTTGTTTTTTTCTACACAGACAATACATTTTGAAATTATATATTCAAAATTTTCAATCTAAACGTTTTGGGTTTCATCACCAGCAGAACCGTCCTTACCAAATGCGAGGGCTGGAGCAAAATCATTTTGCGAGGCCGATTTTAAGAAAGCGGTCTACACCCAAAAATGTTTAAATTGATCGCGCAAAAATGTGTGTTTAAAGCAGTTTGGAATTTAGTTATTTTATCTCAAAATACGCCAATTTCTTACGTAATTTTTGTTTATTTTTTAGTGTTGAAACGCTGCCACGATCAAACGGTATTTTGGACTCTTTTGGTCACGATGCAGAAATCTCTCGTTCGAAGGTTTTCTCTTTAATCAATAATTGAACATATTGCGCGAGTAATCAGACAGATATTTCAGCCACGTATATATGTGCATTATTATATTACTTTCATACAACCAAACGGTTTACTTATTTTTTAGTACAAGTACACCTTTCTCAGGCCTGGTGCATCCGCTCCACAATTAAATTTAGTTTTTCGCATTTTTAGGGTTAAATGCTATTTTAGGGTCGCAAACATAATTGGAATTTTTTTCACTAAAAAATGTTTTCTTATGAGGGATTTCCTATTGTTTTTTTCTAATAGATAAGTGATTAAAAAAATGTTGCGATCATTTATATTAATAAATTGACCCACACGTCATCAACGATATTCCAATAAATAATTTTACTGGAAATATAGAAGGGCCGAAGGAAATCGGCAAAAATAAAACTTATTGTAGGTGCCCCAAATATCAAAAAATAATATTATCGTTTTGAGAAAAAACAAAATTTAATCCATCTTCCACACCTCTATAATTCCAGGTTCTCTAATAAAAAACCATACATTTTTATAAAACCAATAATATTTAGCTACAAAGTATCCAGTTAGGGTTGATTTCATTGTTAAAAAAAATAAATAAAAATAAAGGCCATCTCCACTTCACGCAAGTGGTTAGTTTACGTTAGGATATTTTTAACAACTATGGCTGTTCTAACGGGATACTTCGTAGCTGCATTATTAGCAATATAATTTTAAAAAGAAACCTTAAGGTGAGTACTTTTGTGAGTTTTACCACAAAAAAGTAGAGGTTTTTTTCCAAGATCTTTGATTTTTGGGGCGTCAGTAACAAGGGTTATTCCATTTGCCTTGTTACTGAGTAAGTTATGCATGGCTAGGTAAATTTGTTTTATTGCAAATCATTCACAAGTGGGTCGATATAAATTGTCAATAAACACTATATAGATCCGGGCTTTGTGATTTGTATAGGGATTGTATGGCCGGCCCTATTTTAGTTAGTCATCATTAAATTGTTGCCTCAACGAACTTTAATTTAAAATAATTTATTAAAAAGTAATAACAAAATGAATAATTTAAAGCCAAATGAAGCGTCAAAGCGTCCATTTTCACCTTCTCGAAGGATTTCTCTTTCACTTTTGTCAATCTTTGTTCTACGTCGCGCCGAACTGCATGTCCTCCCCAAGTGCTAGCTGTATTTCATAAAATAAAGTTTTTTTCATAACTTCCATATTACATATATTGCGTCATTAGACAGCAAACTAAATGTTTAAAATCAATAGAAATAATAGGAGAGAAACGATGGATTGTTATCTCTTCACTCCCATTTCCTTGGCAATGCTTGCATCGGCAATATGCAACACGTATTGCTCAACGACTTTGTATTCACAGATAAGGAATAATGACGTGTACAGTTGATTTCTTATCAATGGCTATGACTCA